>NJDD01002956.1:20871-57639 GCA_002245505.1 Calephelis nemesis
ATTTTACAAAAGTGTGTTCGAAAAACTTTATTCAATACCAAGTAAACCTTATCGTAAATGCTAAAAATTAGAATAATAAGTAGATTCGAAAAATACTTACTTTAAAAATACTTGAAATATGAATAATAATATTATTATCTAAATTAATAATTCAATTTAGGTGTCTATTATTAAATATTAGTAGTTCGAGTACAATATTACAAAATATTTGTCAATACTCCATTCAATTTTTATTACAAAACTTGCGATGTGTTACAGTAAGTACCTACTGGAAGTAGGTAGTTAGTATTTTAGTGGCACAAAAACAATACTAATAAGTCTTAAAATATATATAATATGATATAAAAAATCTTCGGAATATATAGTGCGAGAGACTATGTATGTAGTATACAATAAATATTTTTCAAAAAAGGTCTCCCTATCTTACCTAACTCACGTATTGTATCATCGCATTAATTCGAATTATTATAGTATAATTACATTGAAGCCTAAACAAACCTTTAAAAAGTTACTTGATTTTAGATCAAAACTTACTGTTGAGATTGTTGCCAATTTTCAAAAAATACCAAATTACAACTTAGTGAGGCAGGATAATACAACAATCGTAGATTGGAGATATTAAGTCACACCAAAACTATCTCATTACCATCTTTCACGAGATCTTAATGTCTCACCTTATCCGATTTAATAAAAAAATCTATAAACAAGTAATCGAAATATAAATCACATTCAATTATAACCTTAACTCGGTGCTCACTACAAAATCTAAGTATATAACGAGAAAATAGGTTGAGTATAAACTACTAGATTACTAGTCAAACTTTATAATATATATAAAAAAACACTAACTAAAATTTAACCTAGTAGGCACTGGAAGTTATGATCTATTATATTTTCATAATTTAAACCAGGACTTACTAATCTTTAGGACTGCAATTACTAAAAATATAAAGACCTAAATTGCAGCTTTGTCTCAAAAGGTTAGGAATCCCTGACTTTATAAATATTTTACTTAGAAAGTCTATTCTAATCACTCAAATTAAATCAGTCATCACTGTCTAGTACCTAGCACAAAAAGTGAGAAAAACAAAATAGGTACTTAATCCTCTAATGTTCACACGAACACGCAAAAATATTAAATAAGTACAAGTTTATTAATCAGTTTTGAAATTGTTGGAGCAACCAAAACTTAAACAAAACTTATGTTCATAAAAAAATCTGTTGTTTGATAGTTCCATTGTTCAGAACATATTTTTTACTAACCTTGCAAAAGAAACCCACTTCTAATTACCAGTGTTACCATACACACTGAAAATCATATTAAGATATATATTATTATAGTTTGCTATGTAGGTAGAGGCTGAGTTGAGACAAAAAAACTTGGCAACTTTACTTTATGTGTCTAAGTATAACGAACTATCTGGCAATACCGAGTAGAACAACAAACGATCTCAAACTTTAGATGTTAAAGAGTACCTCTAAAGTACCTTCATACACTAATTGCAAATTGAGATAGTAGATAGTTACCACAAGTTCATTGTTTTATTACCACGGTTGTCAGGCTCAATTCGATATTCAAACACCGTTCAGTGTTCAGTTTGACAAAAACACCGAAATATGGGCAGTTTGGTATTTTCTCCGATAGTCTTTAAATTTAAAACGCGATTTTGACCGCACTTGTACAAGTGTGGTCAGATCGTAGAAAAAAATTAACCTCTTGTTGCCTATCTTGTACATTGTGTTTTACTAAAACATTATGTTAAAGATAGGCAAAGAGGAGATAGCTTAAGCAATGGTACTTTGTATCGTAATTTGAAACAATTTTTTTTGCTACCTGACTGTATTTATTTCAAACTGGCACCTGGCAACCCTGGACATGTTACTATGTAATATAGAAAAGGTTTTGCAAAGAGCGCTCGCCGCTTACTTCCTAATCTACAAACAAAAAATTGAGCGCTTCTACAGCACTTGCCCAAAAGTTTTATCTGACAAACATTAAAATTAATAAAAAAAGTTTTAGTGGGTAATAATGATTTTCATTCCTGGCTCTGGCTCCACAGCAACATCTTTAGCGAGAGGTGCATTACCAATGATACGGAAATTCTTAGTGTAAGGTATGACGGCGACCAGAAACCCAGACACTACAACCCAAATACCAGAAACGTAGAATGCTGCATCCCAATAGCCAGTTTTATCCTTCAGCGCACCTGATAACAAAAAAAAATATTTAGAATTATATAACTCCTTACTTTTTAACCCATTTCAAAACAAAAGGTTTGTATGTTTTTTTTTTTAATTTTTATATATTTATTCCGGTTGAGAACAACTGGGTTAGACGATTCTTTTTTATAAAGATAAATCGTGACTCCGAGGAGGTCACATATAAGCTCGGGCTGTGAAATATTGAAGTCGGTTTTTGTAGTTTTACCGTTCATAATTTTTTTACAAGTGCCAAGTTAGATAAAGGCGTATCTACAGCTGATCGGTGCCCTTTTTATACCTCTGTCTACCGCTTTAGGGATGTGGGCGTAAAAATACTATTTGTGTACCTTTGTGTCGACCTTCACGGAGTGCAGACGAATTCTCCTGATGATGTTTCGGTAGCGAAGCGAAACGTACCTTGAGTTTTTGGTAGTGTGTGTATTGTTGGTGCGATTAAAACAGTCTAGTGTGTGTTGTGTGGGCTGGAGTGTCTTTCCTGATTTGTCATGCCATAATAAATACACATTATTTGATTCAGACTTAGAATCTGTTCTACTGGGAACACGTTCTAATTGTAAAAACTTGCTATGTAACATTTTGTCGTTTCATGCTACATGCAAGAAAGTGTCTCGTCATTTTTAATCGTTTTTCTAAATTTGACTGTAGGTATATTTTTTCTCAATCCGACTGTATCTTTTTCCTTAACTCGACTGTATACTTTATTTCGTATGTTTATTACGTTGTTACTCGGTCAATAAAGAACAGATGCAAATGTTTTTCTTCAGAAAGGTAAGTTATAATTCCGAAGTAGTCCGTTATAAATTTTACCAATATCCGAAAAGTGGTTTGTGGATTCTAAAAAAATGTGCATTATTAAGCATGTCTTAAGAAGCACAAGACAGATCTTAATAAAATGTATACAGAACAACCAACATGACCTGTCTTTCCAAAAGAAAATTACGATGTACCTACCTACTTAGTAACGAGACAGGGTCTTTGCAGTTTTACTGCGTTTAAATATTTTTTTATTTATTTATGGCATATTAGTATTATCGCCATTTACAAGCTACCTGACAGTATGCAATTGATATAATTCCGTTGAACCGTTTGCATACAATTGTAATCTGTCTATTTATCGTTATTTAAGACAATTTATGACAGTGACGCAAATACAGTAATCTATATAAGCTCAATGTATTATAAAATCGTACAAGACTTGTGTGAAAATATTTCAGCGAAATATTAAGATGCTTCTGGGGTTAAAATAGTTTTTTAACCGACTCTAAACTGGAGGAGGTTATCAATTCGACTTTTATGTTTTTTTAAGTTAATTTGTCCCTTAGTGGGACCGGCTAAGACCTTTTGGCCATGCCATGCCACCACGTCTTCTGTAGAGTTTTCTGTTTGCCACGCAATAACTCGGCCAGTAACGAACAGATTTTGATGATTCTGTTTTGTAAAGGTAGGTAGGTCAAATGTAAATTTGATAACGAGTAGTGGTTTTCGAGTTATGTTATACTAAAGAATGTTTGTTTGCTGTGTTGTCTATTTGTTTGCATGTCAATATAAAACTAGACTCATTTTTAGGATTGTCACTACTAGAAAATATAGTTGACCAATAAAAACGAAATAATAGCGAAGACATCTACATTTAAGACAAAGTTAATGACTTAATACAGTACTAATAGAGCCGTGGGTATAAGCTCAGCAATTCTAAACTTAATCTGTAGGGCTACTATTCAATCTCGATTCCAAGCAAATTCGAATAAGATATCCTATCACAATTCGATACCAAATCGATATTTAAAAGTAACCTTACTGCTCTTCATAATACAAACAACATGATACGACAGTTATTGAGTAGATTAGCGAAATGTATTTTGTTAATCTACTACACTTTACAACTTTACAACATAACCAGATAGGACTATTATTGAGTACTTAGATAAGGATATATTACATATTTGCTAATCTACTCAATGCCGTCGCTAACACAGTTTTCCTTCTAATTAACATGATAAAAGATTGACGAAACTGACAGGTATACAGTGCGAATGTGGATGTCGCCGTCGGTACCCGGGGAGACCTAGGTTGACATTTCACGATCAAATTAATCTTCACGCCCATGTTTCCGAAGGGTAGGTAGAGGCACAACCAGTGCACCCACGACTAGCCGAAGACACTTAAGTCCCACTCAACGTGATAGGTGACTAGCCAATCGCCAATAGAGCACACATACAATCCCGGGCAACATTATTTTTATTAAAAAACTGAGAACACAGGTTTTTTTTTATGTTGCCCTTCCCGGTGATTGAGCCCGGCACCTCAAGAAGTCAAAAGTCCGATGTCGGGCCGCTAGACCACATGGGCGATTAACTTAATTACTACAACTACAACTAATTACTTAGTTGTTATGAGACAGTCGTGGCATGAGTCTTCGAAGCCGGCGTGTTTGTATGAAAAGTGTGATGAATGTGGAGGAAAAGTTGGCAGGTCTGCAAGAGTCGTGACATTTGGCTCTCTGTCTATAACGTATGGAACTTGGCGTGTAGATATGTATGTGTGTGTACCTAATCAACAAGCTCTTGCAGTAGTAAATCAGATGATTTTGTTGTCCCCGGGTTCGCTATTTTGAAAAACATTGGCCATGTCGCGGAACAATAAAAATATTTACTGGTCTTAGAGCCTTTAGAATAAAATCCTATTAATATTATAAATGCGAAAGTTTGTATGCATGGATGTATGGATGTTTGTTACTCTTTCACGCAAAAAATACAAAGCCGATTACGATGAAATTTGGTATGTAGGTAGCTGAAGACCCAGAATAACATATAGACTACTTTTTATCCCGGAGTTCCCGCGGGATCGGGACTTACGCGGGTGAAACCGCGGGGCGCAGCTAGTAATTAATATAAAAACTGGCGCTCGCCTCAAAGCTAGTAGCTCAAAGAAAAACAAGTGGCCCATCTTCTTCAACAAAACTAAGAACCAACACTTGATGATTAATTAATGCTACACTTACCAGCCATTGGTGGTCCCACAAGATGTCCAATACCTTGGCTCAGCAACACCAACCCGTATGCCATTGTAAACCTTTCCAAAGCGATCAGCTCCACCAAAATACTCGGGGTATATGAATAGGAACTTGAGAACGTCAGACCAAAGAACAAAGCGTTGATGGCCAATATGTAGAAACTGGCGGGAGATTGAGCGTCCATCACTCTGATCAGTATGGGGAACAGGATCATGGATATCCCACAAGCTACCAGGCACATGGCGTATGTTTTTGTTATATTGACCCATGGCAGGTCACCAATCCAACCAAGACCGACCTAAAAAGAAATAAATAAAGTGATATCCATTTTCATATTATGATACATTTCACTCATGGTAAAGTGCTGTACAGCAACTTGCTCGGGTAGCTATCGGGTTACCCTTAGCTACCATCATAATGACAGTATTTGGACTGTTGTGTTCTAGTCAGGGGGATAGCAGGTAGACTAGCAAATTAGACTTAGCACCCCGGTCATAGGACAGCGACGCACATATAACTTCTGTTATATTTGTAGGCTGTGGGTATCTCTTACCATCATCAGAGTCCCGTGCCTGTTTATCTCGTCATGTAATATGATACGTATGATGGGAAATCATCTCACCTTATAGCTTGACAAATGAGGTGAAATTGTAACAAACAAAATTATGTACCTAGTTACAGTTTAGCGGGAAAAAAGGTGTACCCGAATTTTTCACATCTACCTACTGCTTCCCACATATAAGTTAATGTATACCCTAATTTGTCATACCTACTGTTTACCACCTATAATGTTACAATTTGTTTGGAAAACTTACTTAGGTACTTTGTTTATTGGTAATATACATATGTATGATGTATTAGTAGTTAATCTTAATATATATAAATCTCCTGTCACGATGTTTGTCCGCGATGGATTCCTAAACTACATAACCGATTTTAAATTAAATTGGCACACTGTGAGCAGTCTGGTCCAACTTGAGATATAGGATAGCTTACATCTCAATTTTATGATAAAAAAAAATTACCGTCCGAGCGAAGCCGGAACAGGCAGCTAGTATACTTATATGTATTTTTTTGGTTATGTATTTTAGTGCATATTTTGTTATTTGTATTATATTGTATTCAATGTACTTTATGTTACAACTTTATAACATGTATGTATTACACAAAAAAAACAATGTATTTATTAGATTGGCATAAGTTTAAATTTATTTTGTTTTATGAAACCCTACCTTAGTTTTTAAATACATAAATTGTCTCCTTCACCCTAAGATTGTCAGGCAAAAATCGCTCTGAAGCGATAAGACTGCCTTTGTGCGCCTAAGTTAAATATTACAAGTGAAAGGGTGTTTGTTATTTTAAATTTAAAATTTTGGTGCATAATACAATGTATTCATTCGTTCATTCATTCATTCATTCATTCATTAAAAGCTTAGTGATTTGACGAGTAAATAGATTTTAGTGACTTACAGTAATGAAACCATAATTAATATTCTGCAGGTTTTTATTTAATTAATTTTGAATACGAATACAGTAACAGTGCTCAAGGTATTAACTGCTTAATCAATCAAGATTTTATGCAGTTAATACCTTGAAAGAAATATGCCTACAACAAATATTTAAAAAGTATTTAATTCAGGTTATCAAATGGCATTATACTTATTTGCGTTCTAATTAATTCTTCTGCATACAACTCAGATCAAATAAAATGACGTGAAAACCAGAAACATCAACCACTCAAGAAAGAAATTAACACATATTAGTTTTGAGTATTAAAATATTCAAAGTTCACTCACACAGAAATTCAAATAACACTACCTACTTCTGTTTTAAAAATATATGCGTGACAGTTCTAATTTTTCCGTGTCAGACGTCAGACGTACTCCAACGAATAATGATTACTTGGGCGCAAAAATAGCAATTACAAAATTAAATGAATGAAAAAAGTTTATATTTTAAATAGACAAAGTATTTTTTATTATAAACAATTAATAAATTAGTTAAATGTATATTTAGTAAATGAAATATTTATTAATCACAATTAAAATAGTTGAAATTGTGATTAACAAATAAATTAAATTAGGTGACATTTCAAAAATAACTCGTTTCAGTCAATATTTTATTTCGATTGGGTATTGGTCACAACTCGTTTAATAAGAATTCCTACATCAGAAAATCTAAAATCGGTTATTTCGATTCCTGTGTGCCTAGTGTGAGTTTTTGAAATGATTTACTTTACTATCGCGTTTACGTTTAACGACCTAAATGTATGGAGTTATTGTCAGCGCCTCTAGCGGACAGTCGAAACAACTAATTTATTCCATACATTTGGATCGTCCAAACGCAAACGCGGTAGTAAAGTAAATTCGTGCGAAACACACACTTAGCACACTGTACTGACTGCTTTGATGCCAACTTAAAAACAATCGGTCTTTGGTTACATCGTTGTAATTGTTAGGTAAGTTATAAAAACGCCCAATTAGCAAAACTAAAGTCTTGCTAAAACGTTGCCGTTGAAAAAACTACTGTACCGCATATAAAAGCATGGGTCATTAAACTGATATTAAACTGTTAGTCCGTGGAAGCACACCAAGTGATTCGGACACTAATGAAGAATAAACGTGCATCGAATGCGGTTGGAGAATATGATGGCATGTATATCGTACAGTAGGTTTGAGTAGCACTGACCCAAGTGAGTTGCATAGTCAGTAAGTTGTATGCAATTAAAAAATCTCTTGATATTATATGTTCTAAAACTGTATTATGAATTTTTGAAAAAGCACTTGAGTAGGGCTTTATATAAGTTCAAGTTTAAGAGTAGCGGCTCGTCCGGCTTCGCACGAGTATAAATTTGCTTATAAACCTTCCTCTTTAATCACTTTATCTATTAAAAAATCGCATCAAAATCTGCTGCGTAGTTTCGAAGATTTAAGCATACAATGGGACATGGAAACAGACACAGGAAGCGACTTTGTTTTATACTATGTCGTGATATGTGTGCTTTATATAAAGAGGTTGATATAATAAACTCCATGGTCAGAAAGACATTTTCTCAAAAGGGCTACGACTAATGACAAAGGTTAAATGTGTGCCTTAAATGATGCGAATATTAATGTCTGACGCTTCTATTTACTTCGAGATTTGTCTAGATTGACAAATCTAAAATATCGTCATATTAAATTGAAAGTGTAAGTATCTATCCCGTAAAAATGTTTAAAATAATTTTATTTTATTTATTAAATTTTGCTGCATTTACTTAAATGCAGTAAATTTAAATTTAAAATCGTATATTCCAATCTTGCAATTATTATGTCATATTAATAATCGAAAAGTTATATTACCTACTTTTTATGATCTGAGGTGTACAAGAAATCCTTGACATCAGTATCTCTGGTTACATATTACACCCGAAATTTGCACTAAGATAAGATAAACATTGATAAAATAAGAACAGGGTTGTTCATAACCGGTACTAAACCGATTATTAACTCGTGCTTTAAGGAATTCTGAGAAAGCAATTACCGTCAAACTGTTGCCTTTGTTTAGCCTCATTTATAGATTCCTATTTAACCTAGTTGCCTAGCCGCCGGAAATTCCCTACAAAATGGGTACAGCCGTTTCTGATATTAGTCGAAATTATGAAGCTACAGATTGCTACTGGAAGTTTCTCCTAACTAAGGACTGATGCCATTTCAAAATATTGCTGACTCTCTAATGTACCACATTTTCTTTATTTGAAAGAGCGTACTTTCGAGGTGGTCTTATTGTCCCAAATCTGATTCTGTGTTTGTATTTCAGACAAATCGAAGAAAATGCTCAATTTTTGATTAACTATTAGTATCATTGAGGTCGAAGTCTGTTTCAATAATAATGTCATTTAATCAAAAATCCAACGAGGGGGATGGTCGAGGGATTACTGATCGTGCCTAACCCATCCGACCAATCGCGAGAATCGGGTTCGAGTCCCGACGGGGTCAGGCATTTGTGTGATGAACATTTATATGTTTGCATTTCTGTGTAGAGGTTTATTAAATTCTTTTTGGTATTCTTTTTTAATAAAGAATTAATATTTATTAATAACGTTGACTAACACCCGTAACACAAACATAATTTGCTTACTTTGAGGTTAGATTCAATTTGTGTAACTTGTCCAGGGATATTCGTTTATTTTCTCGCTTTTATTAACATCAAACGCTGCAGTGAAATCGGGTATAATATTTAGTCGTGTAAACTAGTGATGTACCTAATTGGCTTTGACAACCTTGAACCGGAATGAAGCTGACGTAAAATTAGATTATGTCAGTCAAGTATAAGCCATTGTGTGAAGTCCGTTATCATTACATAAATATATTTAAAAATCACATCGTTATTTAATAAAATGGCAAACACAGGATATTCTGATAGCGTACGCATTGGTTAGTTGTTGTTAGCACAAATAACGGCCAATGTTAATAATGTTTCTCTAAAGATGGATTTCCAGCAATCTAGATAGCTGCGTATCCGACGGCCTATCCTATACGTAATTTCCATACTTATCCTGTCCACAGATATGTTATTGGCAAGCGATAACATAAAAATAGATCAAAATATCAATCTTGGACAGCAAGTTTTGGATTAGGATTGATTATTAATATTGGCCGTAAGTCGAGAAAATGCTTTCGTTGGTAAATTTAAGAAGGCAGAGGTTTGTCAATATTATTTTTATGTTATGGATCAGCGAATAGGCATGTGGCTCTCCTGATAGTAAGAAATACCGTGGCATATTGACACCATAGATGTTACAAGTGCGTCGCTGTACTGTAGGCAAAGAGGTGTTATTGGAGTTTTGCCGTTTGTCGGCTGCCCTCTGTAACCGTTGCGGTGCGGGCAGCAGAAAAAAGATAAAATGGGTCTTTCCGATCAAGGCGAGTTGTTGTGTTTAGTCATGGTCAGGGTGTTAGTGACAAAAGAATAACAAACGTGTTTTATGTGCTGCTAAAGTCCACTCAGAAAACATCTAATATATAAAATTCTCGTGTCACGTTGTGCGTGATTGAACTCCTCCGAAACGGCTTGACCTATTTTCGTGAAATTATGTGAGCATACTAAGTAGGTCTGAGATTCGGCCACCATCTTTTTTTTCATATCCCTAAGCGGTGAGTGTGACTCAACTCAATTTTTTTTTCTAAAATCACATAATGTAGCAGAACCACGTCTGACGGGACAGCTAGTTATACATAAAAGACTAATACATTTCCACATAAAACTACACAAATTCCAAAAAAAAAATGTGAAGTTTACTCACAATTCCTATTATAGTAGCAACACCAAACACACTGAGCATCAAAGATCCTTGAGTCTCAGTATATCCATTGTCCTCCATAAAGGTAGATATGTAGAAGTAGGGCACGATAAACCAGATAAACAGCACCAAGGTCGACAGGTTCATCATCAAAAAGTGGAATTCGGTGAACATGTTGAAGTCAAAAGTTTTGTTTATCATGTGAAGAAGTCGTTTTCCCCATGTCTGAAAAACATATTCGATGATTAGTATTTTAAAGTTCAATGTACACATTTCCGGTCTGATTCCCAACCATGTCAAGTAAAATTAGCGCAATGAAACTGCAAAAAAACCGATTTTTATCTCGATTACATACATACATACAAATGAGTACTTTCCTCGATGACGCTGGGCTCTCGTCATCAAATTCAGGCATAGTGGCAATGGGACCACGGAAGTGCGCTCTCGCAAACACAAAAAAATATGAAATCGATTCAGCAACAAAGAGAATTCGATTACCACACATAAAAAAATGGAGTTGACGTGTAACCTCCACCTTTTTTCAAAGTCGGTTAAAAAATAAAAAAAGTAGTACATAACAGAAGTAAACATACTTATAACGTGATCACACAGGTATCTACACCTTTCGTCATCTATTTTGAGGTATTTCAAGCAAATAAACAAACATAATATTAGCTACGTTTTAAGTTTTTTATTAAATGCATTTTTATTTGCATATTGGTAGTCTAAAATGTATATACTAAATAAAGTATATACATTTTAGACTGTTTGAAAAATTTAATATCTTATTTTGGAAAATATAATAATAGAGATGAATCATAGAAGCAAAAATATTATGCTACTATATATAATATTGCTTAAATATTATGCAAGTCTTCTTTTATAAATATTTAATAGCTTATCAGCCTTTTTGTTTTTTAATCTAGTTTTATTTCGGATTTTAAAACTAGATCTTAATTATTATTAACAAACTCCTGCCGCGAATTTATAAGTAACTATCTGTTGCCCGCGGCGTTGCCCCATGGTCCCACGGGAACATTTTTTCAGAATAAAAACTATCATATGTATTAATCCAAGTTACCATCTTTGTGTGCGCCAAATTTCATGAAAATCGGATCAGCAATTTTTCGAACAAACATACAAACTTTTACATTTACAACGGATGACGAAAAATTTTCCACATTTGTTGGCATATAATCCCATACGATCAAGAAAAACTTTATATTTCGATACCTTAATTCTCAAACCAGCTACATACAAGAGACTGATATGGTTGATACGGTACGGTCAGCTGAATTTGCTAATTAAGGCATCCGCTTGTACTTAATAATACCTACAAATCGACAACATGGGTTTTAGTATTATTAACAAGAAGTTATTAGCAAACAACAATAGTCAACAATTTCCCCCTTGTTGGTCCGGGCTCCTTTGTAGAATAGACCATCTGCCTTTCTTGCCAGGCAGCTCGTAAAAGGCGAGCATAGAACACCGTGACATCTGACTAGGTGGTAGAGTTTAGCAGCGATTCGCCCGGATTGGTACCACCGCCTTATCTATGTTATCTATTCTTGCCGCCATAACGTCATGACGTGCTCCGGTTCGGAGGGTAATGTAGCCGGTAAACTTACTTTTGCTCGAGGCCTAACATCCCAGCCTCAGGTTGGCAACGCACCATTACCACCTTTGGTGTTTCAAGGCGGCGTGAATTTCTTACCATCAGGAAATCCGACTGCTTGTTTGCCTTCCACTATCATAAAAAAAAGTTTTCTAAATCAAAAACTTTATCAATCGGACTCTGTTATCATTTTAGCTAACGGTAATTTTGCATTGTAAATGAATATTACTCACTCTCTCTTCTTCCTCTTCTTCCATAGACCACATAGAATTTTTGTAAATGTCTGGACAGGAAGAAGCCCGCAGTTTATACTTGGCAATGTTCATCATGGCACCACGGTGCATAATAGAGTTCCTATGTACTCTTATGTTTCGCAGATACTGGTGGTCTGTTTGGAAATACCTCGAAATCCAGTCATGTTTCTCTGCTTTTTGAGGAATCACAATATTATTCTCTGGTATTGGTTGCAGCAACTTTTCTCTGACGTTTTGTAGTTTCTTGTCAAACTCTTTTTTCTCTTTCTTACTTAAGGCGGCCTTTGCTTTTGGTTCAATAGGAATCTTTAAATCTGAATTACTTTTTAAAGCTAGTAGTGAAGGATAATTTTGTAATATTATATTGTAGAGACGTTTGTTTGATGTTAATTGTTCCAGTACTTCTGGGTTAATCTAAAATAAAAAAATATATAATTTATTATATATTAAAACATCCATAGTTGGTTATAAATACCTAGAATAATAATGGTATGTTGCCTATTTCGACAGTTAGTACTTTTATCGTCTAATTAATAAACGTTAATCTACTACAAAGTAGATTGGAGCCCGTATTGGTACCACCGCCTTACCCTGCCGTTGACGTGTTCCAGTTTGGAGTTTATTATAGCCGGTAAACTTACTTTTGCTCGAGGCCTAACATCCAAGCTTCAGATTGGCAACGCACCAGTTTTTTGTTTCGAAGCATCGTGAATTTCTTACCATCAGGAAATCCGTCTACTTATTTGCCTTCCAGTATCAAAAATAAAAGCAAAAAGCGAAACACTTAACTTTAGCGCTATGAAGAGATATGGTAGAGCCAATCAGGGCTGCTGCTGCACAACTCCTGAGAGTAGTTACGATTGACTTCACTAGTGGAATAATCTGATAAAATCCTTATATACCAGATTACATTCAGCGGACAATAGGGTTGTAATACCTCGAAGCGGAAGAAAATTATTAAAATACTAAAATGGTTCTAAAATCGGTTTATGACTTATGCTCATAAAAACTACAACTTTCGTTTTTTCATGCATTAAAATCTTAAGCGTAAAGTAAAAGTAGTCGTCTTGTTTGATTTTAAAAACCAACACAAAGTGACGGCTACAAACATTTTATGTAATCCCTTTAAGTATTTTTAATTACACAACTTTAATGACATGGGAAGAACAATTAGCTGACGGATTTCATTATGGATTGAAATAAACGTCTGCTATAGACATCAAAGCTTTGTCATTTAAAATATGAAAAGACAAATTAGCCAAGTCGATGGAATGAAATATACATCAAAGACTGAATAAAACATACCGTCAACCCTATTACAGATTGGATTATTAAATATACTGTATTAAATAAAAAGCCATAAAACGTACCATTTCATGTTGCTTCAAAAATGTAGGCAAATTTATGACTGAATTCGTTTTATGCTGCTGTGACAAGTCAGCATTTATTTTTGTAGCAGCTTCCAAATTTTCAGCTTCAGCTATGGCAGCGAGCAAAGTTGTCAAAATATGCTCTGGTGCTTCACCACTTTTTATCAATGATTTAAGTTCCTCAGCACCAGGGTATACTGACTCTGCACCTCCAGAGCGAGCTGATCTTGCAGATATAGATGTAGAACTAGAAGCTCGCTTCGCTTTGCTCAACTTCCTCTGTTTCTTTTGTTCCAAAATCAACCATTCTGGATCTCGCATAACAGCACCACACACGCATACATTAAGTACAGTACCAGCTAAAAGGAGAAGTGCACCTCTCCATCCATATTCATCTAATAAATAAGTAGTAAGGGGCGAATATATAAATGTGCCAAATCCAACACCACATGATCCAAGCCCAACGGCTAGGTTACGGCGCTTTTCAAACCAATAAGCAATTGAGACAACTGCTGTCACATACAACAGACCCATTCCTAATCCAGCTATGAGACCATAAGTAACATACAAAACTTCTATAGAATTACTATACGAAGCAGCAACAAATCCAATCGTTGAAGATATTCCACCTACAATAGTCATCTTCTTACAACCATATCTATCTACAAGTGCACTCATAATCGGACCAGCTATAAGAGGTACCGAAATAAATAGACTTCCTATAAGCGAGGTCTTCGCTTCACTGGCTTCAAAGAAATCGACAAACTTAATTTGTAATAATCCATAAGAGAAAGCTAATCCATCAGCAACAGTCGCAATAAGAAAAGACGCAGCAACAACTACCCAACCCCATCCTCCATCCGGTATTTGTGGATCTGGTTCTTGGGGTGGGTTACTCGAACAGATACTGTCAGCATCGCCCACTCCTAAAAACTTTACTCTCTCCGTAGTTGATTTTGCATCATCATCATTCAGATCATCCTTATGATAGGTCACACTAAGAAGATTGTCTCCTGCGCCATTACTCTCCGTTTTCATAGAGTTTACTGTATTGAGATCATTTTTAACTTTGTCCACATCTTTCAACTCATTATCCGAATCAATATATTTTATATCATTTGTTTTGGTGAGGAGCGGTGATGTAGTTTTATCTTCTTCTGATGGCACTTTCGAATCATGATTAATATGCTTATCCTTGCCAGCAATTCCATTTACATAAGCTCGTTGCGTGTCCATTGATCTCGACCCGCTGACTTTGAGTACGATCTAAGTACGTACCTCTTTTTGAACTCTTTCCGTGCTTTAAGCACAGAAGGCCGGATTATTTCTAATTTAAAGTCAATCAAGTCTACGTTGAAGCAATAAGTTCTCGTGACCAGTGTCTTAATCTTGGGTCTCTAGCCGAATACCGACAATGACTTTTGGATATACAAAGAGTAAGAGCGCAGGGGTTATACCTTGACAGGTTCATCAAGGACCGGCTAGTCCTCGATATCAGAATATTGAAAAAATCACTTTCCAAATTGTTTCTCTTTAGGTTATTAAAATAAGTGAACCTTCTTGACATGTAGTTAAACGTTTTCTTTTCGCAACATTTCAAAATCCAAACTCAAAGAATCTGCAACAAAAGAAAACACATATTAATGTTTTGCAAAAAAAAATCAAATTTTTGTAGTGAATTTTTAGCAGCGTTGCTCACTTTTTTTGAGATGGGTAAAAACTTCTAAGCTTGCGTCAGGTCACGTGTCCTGACCAAAAATTCGTTAGCCGTTGCGAATGTTCGTGTTGTCATGTTTGTGTACGACAGTAAATTAATATTGTATTCTACCACGTAAATGATAGAAATATCATACTGACAATTGAAGCAATTCATTCAAAATTATTCCCTAACCATTCCAAAAATTAAAAAATGCACAACGTTATTATGCAAGTTTTCACTTCTGCCGGCACTCCCGGAGTGCAACCCGTCGTTTTTTTATACCATCAAACCTAAGTAAGGTTATTTATGTTTTCTGTAAATGTTGTAACTTTTAATACAAAGTGGTGACTCGCCTTGCCTGAAGGACTGTTGATATTAAAGTGACGACAATGTAGAATGAATTTTACGATTACTTTATAATTACATGATGATATATATGTGTATTATATACTATGTTTACAGATGGAAGCACGCACTGCGTCCGCCATCCGTGACGGGCAGCAGCCATGCCTCAGTATTTTAAATTCGATATGTTAAAGATTCTGTAGCTCGGCGTTTGTTTTTCACATATTCAATCCTCTAAACAACAGCAAGATTTATACGGATTGTAAAGCCATATGTTAGATTGAATTTCCGTAAAGTAACGACTTACTCAATAAAATGTAAATCTTCTCAACAAATTAATAAATAAGTATCTTCACGCCCATATCCCCGAAGAGCAGGCAAAGCTATTTTTAATAGAAAATTGAAAGTACACATTTTCTACTTTTTTGTTGCCTGAATCGTGATTTCAGAAGAAGAAGAAGAACTCGTTACCTCAAGAAGTCAAGTCCGACACCGAACCCCTACACCACAGGGGCGATGAGTATTAAATAAGTAATCAAAGCTTGTCTCGTATTATATCTTATACCTTTAAACGAGCAATTCTTGTATATATAAAATTGGAATCTCGGAATCGGCTCCAACGATTTTCATGAAATTTAGTATGTAGGGGGTTTCGGGGGCGGTAAATCGATCTAGCTAGGAATCATTTTTAGAAAATGTCATACTCGTGTTTTATTGTTGTTGTTAAGTAACGAAGTCCGTTGTTAAGTAACGAAGTCAATTATCGTTTGCTTTGAGATTAGACTTTTTAAATTTTCGTACTTAAATATAATTTCCAAAAAACACAATTTATAAAAAAACAAAAAAAAATACCGAGCAAAGCTCGGTCATCCAGGTACTATCGTATTATATTACATATTTACCAACCTACTCTGTGGGAAGCCCAAACCTCAGTTAAAACACTGACAAACAGATTGACAGAAAGATTTAAAGATTTCTAATCATACATACATAATAGGCGTAAAACACCCATAACACGGTAGGTTTTGCTGTCAGTTTTTTCAGTGTCACTGAATTACGCTTGAATGTTGGCTTACAAAATGTATGATATCAGCTTTATGCAAACATCAGTCAACGAGTTACTAGGTTGCCATCGGACAATTCAATGACTGGTAAAATTGACAGCGTATAATGGGCATATTAGAACAACACTATCAAATTATGAATGTCGTATTTTTTAAAAGAACTTTCTACTGACAATAACTAACACAACAATAAAATAACTGTCAAAATTAGTTCATCCGTTCCGGTATAATGCGGCCACTATGGGAAATAGTGGTTTACTTATATACATTAAAATAGCTGTCCCGGTGAACTTCGTTTTACCCGTTCTATTTGTATAAGAAAACTTGAAATGTTTTTCCTATTTTCCTAGCTCTTTTTTTCGTATCTTTTAAACCATTATTGGACTTTCACAAATAATTTAAATCAAAATTAGCCAAATCGATCCAGCTGTTCTCAAGTTTCAGAGAGACTAATGAATGGCAATTCATTTTCAGATATAAGAAGATAAATAAATAATAATAAAAAAGTAAATAAATAAATGTCCCTGGACAAATCACACAAATTGAATCTAACCCCAAAGTAAGCAAATTATATGCTTGTGTTATGGGTGTTAGTCAACGATTCTAATACATAGAAATACTTAAATAGATACCAGAATAAATTTAATAAACACCCAGACCCGGAAATGCAGACGTCTAATTGTTCATCACACAAATGCCTGCTCTCGTCGGGAATCGAACCCGAACCTCGCGGTTGGTCGATGTAGTTAGGCGTATACGCTAGCCATTCTACCAACGAGGCGGTCAAGATAATTACATGTTTATCAATACTGACATTCATGTTAATAAACGATTTACACTACATTTGTTTTTGTTTATATCGATAATAATGTAACAGTTAACAAACAATGTAACTTTAATTAGTAGTTATTCAATGTCATAACAAGTTGGCTTTCTGGTTGAATACTCGTAAACATACATACAAGGAAATAGGACTCTAAATAATGCGACAACAAATTACACCTTTGTATTTCTACATACCTAGTACTTTGTAATAACTTCATCTATCTATAAGTATGTTATAACATGTCAAATTAAATACATGAAGTCAGGTATAAAACAAAATTTCTAAACTGTAATATTAGATACACTGTAATACAGCATATAAGCTCTTAATGCCATGATATAGAAAAAAAGGTAAGAAGGGAAGTCAGCGCTACTGAAGACTAGGTTGAGATGGTTTTCTCTTACGATAACCCAAATTGTCCAAGTTAATGTATATTTTATTATTAATTCCCGATTTTCACAAATTTCTTTTAAAATATATATAAAATTGTAAGCGAAGTGTTTAAGTTTCAATTTAATTTAAGTTTAATTTAAATTAAATGGAAAAATCTGTACATTTTGACTGAAAATTTAAATGATTTTTGGTCAGATGTGAAAGTTTGTGAGGATATTTGAACGTCTTTGTAGTAAAGTTTTACACTAACGACAGGGCTTGACTCATATTATAAATGTGAAAGTATAACTCATATGTTTGAACTATGTAAAAGAGTTCTACAACGACTATTATCCTGTTATTTTTGTTTAATTTAATGTTATAAGTGTAAAAGTGTGTCAAATGTTTGAATAATCGTGTGGTAGAGTTCTACAACGACTACAATCCTGTATTTTTATTTAATTTAACGTTTTAAAATATGTAGAAGTACGTAAAATGTTTGAATAATCATGTGGAAGATCTCTACAACGACCACAATCTTATTATCTTTATGTAATTTACAATTACGAATGTAGAAGTGTGCAAAGATTTTTGGGTAATCGTGTAGTAGAGTTTTACAGCGGCCACCATCTCATTATTTTTATTTAATATATCATTATAAATGTAAAAGTGTGTAAAAATGTTTGAATAGTCATGTGGTAGAGTTCGAAAACACCACAATCTCATTATTTTTATTTAATATATTATTATAAATGTAAAAGTGTGTAAAAATATTTGAATAGTCATGTGGTAGATTTCAAAAACGACCAGAATCTCATTATTTTTATTTAATATATCATTATAAATGTAAAAGTGTGTAAAATTTTTTGAATAGTCATGTGGTAGAGTTCGACAGCGGCCACGATCCCTTTATTTTTATTTAATTTAACATTATAGATGTACAAGTGTGTAAAAATGCTTGAATAATCATGTGGTAGAGTTCTACAACGACGACAATTCTGTTATTTTTATTTAATTTAACGTTATAAATGTAGAAATGTTTAAAAATGTTTGAATAATCATATGATAGAGTTCTACAATAACCACAATCCCATTATTTATTTATAATTTTTAAATTATAAATGTAGAAGTGTATAAAAATGTTTGAATAGTCATGTGAAAAAGTTCTACAACAACCGCAATCCCATTGTTTTAATTTAATTAACCGTTATAAATGTAAAAGTGCGCAAAGATAATTAAATGATATTATGGTAGAATTCTGCAGCTACCATAATCGGATTATTTATTTTAACATTAAAATGAAAAAAATGTGCAAATATGGTCTTCTTAAGAAAGGTAGCTCATAATTCCGAGATGATCTCATAATATGTATTATGGAGGGGTTAGACTAATGGTTTGTATGCTTACTTAACAATAACTCAAAAACCAGCCGTTAGTTTTGTATCGAATTTAAAAAAAGTCAAATGTCTACACAAGAATAACAGAATTAATTCGTATTCTTTTGAAGCCAATCACCTGCAATGTTGTCAAGGAATTATGTAGCAGTAAAGATATGTTTGCATAAAATTCCAAGAGTGACAAAGATGACTATAATTTTAACATTTCTTTGTTGCGTAAATTTCAGTGCGAGAACACGAGATAGCGTGAATAGTAATGAACATGTTACCACTTTAGATGCTGAAACGACTGTTTATTTAGGTCGATGCCCGTTAAAAGTCAAGGACTTTGATTTAAGCCTATATTTACTTAGGTTCATAACTAAAATTCTTTTTCAACCGACTTCGAAAGAAAATAGGAAGTTTACACTTCAACTATGTGCCTACCTACTTGTTTAAATGTCATCAACGTTTTACTGAAAGACTAAATTTTGATAATTGTATAGTAATTAAGAATAATAAAAATTATAACCTAAATCTAATAGATCTAAAACCTCACATAACAAACATTCAAAAAGCCGCTATACTAAATACATGTAGGATACTTAGAAAATTCATGCAGTTAGAAGATAATGATATTCCCACAATCATGAACCACACACTATAACTTACTTAGCCTTAGCTCGTAGTTATAGTAAATACCAGTCCTAAAAAGCTGAGAAAAAAGAAACTTTTTCCAAAATAATAATGGTATAGTAGTACTATGAATAATTGTAAGACCTCAAATGCATCTGTCTCTACTATAAACTGCCCATTGGTATTAGATATCTACATTTAAATAAGTTCAAAAAATATATTAAAGCAAAACTGTGTAAGAAAGGCCTAAGTATATGGTCTCAGGGTATTTGGAAGACATACAAGCTTGGGGATAGAGTTTTTAATTTCCCTCTGCAATTTGTAATGTGATTGTTGCACTTTGTTACTTTTCATTTAAGTTAAAATTAAATAGTAATTTATATTTTTATGAAATTAATAATGTAACTATTACTATTTAAAAAATTCAAACTCGCTGAGTTTCTTTCGCTGGATCTTCTCAGTGTGTTGACGCGATTCCGATCCGGTGATCCTATTAATATTATAAATGCGAAAGTTTGTATGTATGGATGTATGTTACTCTTTCACGCAAAAACTACAAGCCGATTACGATGAAATTTGGTATATAGGTAGCTGAAGACCCAGAATAACATATAGGCTACTTTTTATCCCGGAGTTCCCGCGGGATTGGGACTTACGCGGGTAAAACCGCGGGGCGCAGCTAGTAGTTCATAAAAATGTCGACGCACACAAATACCACTTGTGTGGTTCACGTGAATAAAGATTTTTCTGATTCTGATTCTTTATACCCTGCTAAAATAAATAAACATGATTGATTGATTTATTGATGATTTTATTTGAAAGTGTTATATTTCCGGTTACGAAGTCTTATTTACTAGATGGTAGAGTTTCGCAGTGACTCAGGTTGATACCACCGCCTTACCTATTCTTGCCGCCATAGCGTCATGACGTGTTCCGGTTCGGAGGGTAAGGTAGCCGGTAAACTTACTTTTGCTCGAAGCCTAAATCCCGGTCTCAGGTTGGCAACGCACCATTACCTTTATGTCTCTAGGTGGCATGAGTTTCTTACCATCAGGAAATCCGTCTGCTTGTTTGCCTTCCAATATCATAAAAAAACAAAACCCGGCAAATGGTTTCTTAGTACTTATTAATGCGTCATTTTTTTTACTTGCTGACGTACCTACCAACCTATTACACAAGTTGAACACATTTTGCTGTTCTATTGTATTTAAATAGTTGCTTGTTAAAAAACTAATTTTAATAATATCTAAGTATATGACTATTAAATTAACAAAAATAACTTCTACTTGACATTTAACATTAAATAATATACATACATATTATATATCAAAATCATCATGATAAACATACTTGAACAGAATTTGTAATAGGCATAATTACAAAAAGAAATACCTTATAAACTTTTATGACTATCCAAATTTAGACACTTTGACAGTATCCTCGTGTTTGAGATAAATTTCCAGACATGAGATAAATCTGTTGAATCGGGGTGACAGTGCGTTTTCTGAAGAGCACTCATTCAAAGCTAATCCAATTTGAAGTATTTTGTATCTAACATAAAAATTAATCTTTATTTCGCGTAGGCTAGTAGGCGTTTGTCCCGCCGAGTTTCACCCGATTCGGATGAAACTACCACGTCCATTGTTTTTTCTGGAGTACGTACCTAAATGGTTGTTACTACAATTTTACTTAAATTATATTACCCTACCTAAAATTTTGCATTCTGACAGTACAAATATGCTTAAAAAAAGTTGCGGGGTAAACGCCACTCCAAAGTATTAAGAACAATGGACGCGGTCGTTTCAAACGAATCGGGCGAAATTTGGCGGGACAAACGCCTACTAAGCCTTCGCGTGGTCATCGTATCAAGCCTGAACGGATGGATTAATTATACTGATTACATTTTTATTGTGTTAGTTATTGTAAGGAGAAGGTTCTTACGACAAGAAAAACTGGAAAATTGCAGTTAAAATGAAAAAAAAAATAATGCTCAAATCCAAACAAACTGTTATAGTAGCTGTAATAGTCCAGGCTACAAAGGTATAAAAGAGGTATTACCTCTGAATTTTTTGAACCTGCATAGATTTTCATGAAATTTTGACAGCATGTAGGGAATACATTAAAAAGCAAAATCTACCCTATCCCGATGTGTGCTTTTTCCTAGGGGTGAGTTCCACCCCAACTAGGGGGTGAATTTTTTTGTGACATATGACAGACGCCATTTTAAAAACCTTGAAACGTTGCCTTTTTAAAAATTAAAGGCTCAAAAAATATAAAACTTTAATAAGCTTATAGTTTATAAAATTTCCTTTAAAACTATGTTTTAAGCCACTAAATACGAGTAGCTTGAAAATTTACCGACACATGGCCAAAAAACAATATGAACTTTTTTTAAATTTTGGAGCAGGGTAGTTTTTGGAGTGTAAGTGAATGCTAGAGAGTTCTAGTAGCCCTGATTTCAAAGCTTTTGAAAAATACTTAGAAAAAGGTTCTATGCAATTTTTCTCGAAAAATTTACCATTTTTCCGTTGTTTGACGTTGAGTTTTAAAAAAAATTTCGTTCAAGTAACGTATTCTACTTTCAATGAATCATTACTCGATTCATATTAGGCCTAAATCTATTAAAAGGCACCAATCTCTT
This sequence comes from Calephelis nemesis, assembly GCA_002245505.1. Taxonomy (NCBI): domain Eukaryota; kingdom Metazoa; phylum Arthropoda; class Insecta; order Lepidoptera; family Riodinidae; genus Calephelis; species Calephelis nemesis. The sequence goes on from NJDD01002956.1 coordinate 43,587, forward strand.
TGTTTTTTTATAAGCTTCATTTTTGGTTATGACACTTTTATTGATAAAATGTATATGTAGTTTTTCAGTTATTCATAAAAAACTATTAAAAACGTGTTTTTTTATACGAAAAATGCCAATTTCAATCTCGTATAACTCGAAAACTATTGAGTTTTTAAAAAATGCTAAGAACAATTTTTGCTTGAAATTGGTTCTTCTATCGATTTCCGTGGTTATTTTTCACACAAAAAAATTCACCTCCTTGTTGGGGTGGAATTCACCCCTAGGGAAAAAGCACACATCGGAATAGGGTAGATTTTGCTTTTTGAGGTATTCCCTACAGGCTGTCAAAATTTTATGAAAATCTATGCAGGTTCAAAATATTCGGAGGTGAAAACCTTGGTAGCTTGAGCATGTCAAGCAATACGAAGTTGGCCCAGTCGGTTAGTGTCATATAAAAATACAACTGTTCACTCGCGAGTCGCAACTTCGTCAGCGAGTAATAGATTACATACTAATTTTCATCTCATTTTATAGTGTTTTGTAGAAAAGTACATTATGTTTATGTTTTCAAAAATATTTTTATGAAGATTACTTAGTTTTTTTAAAAACTTTATTTGGGTACTACAAAGTAATCAACAACTAGACAAAGTTAACTCATGTATATATTTAAGTTCTTTGAAAATGGAAGTAGGATAAATAAAGTGGATGGATGTACCTACATCCATCCACTTTATTCTAGGTACTTTTACCTAGGTATCAAATCACTTGGATTTTATCCGAGGGTGATGTCAAGATTGTCCGAAACTGGCGTGTTTGAATGAAAAGAGTAATAAATGTGGAGGAAGCTACAAACTGCAGAACTGGCAAGGATTGTGACATTTGGTACTCGATACTGTATGAATTCTAAACAGCGACAAATGTGAAGATATGTATTATTAGCAGTTTCACGCAGCTTCGCCTGCGTAACTTGGCTTCTACTACATCGATTTTGATGAAACAAAGCCTATGTCACTCAGGTATAATGTATCATTCTACATGTGAAAGAATTTTTGAAATCGGTCAAGTAGTTTCGGAGCCTATTCATTTCAAACAAACAAACAAAAAACCAAATCTTCCCTCTTTATAATGTTAGTATAGATAGACAGGAACGTACATAATAATTTGGCTGTGTACTATCCACTTATCAGGCAATATTTAATGTCAAATGTCAACTGTTTTATTTATTCACGTGTGTGATGCGCACGAGTTGTATTTACATAAAGATTTTTTTTTTATGATATTGGAAGGCAAACAAGTAGACGGATTTCCTGATGCTAAGAAATTCACGCCGCCTAGAGACACCAAAGGTGGTAATGGTGCGTTGCCAACCTGGGGCCGGGATGTTAGGCCTCGAGCAAAAGTAAGTTTACCGGCTATCTTACCCTCCGAACCGAAACACGTCATGACGTTATGGTGGCAGGAATAGGTAAGACGGTGGTACCAATCCGGGCGAGTCGCTGCTAAACTCTACCACCTAGTAATTAGATATAGTAATTAGATAGATTTGACAAAAATATTACTTAACAGGATTTTGATTTATTTACTCCTGATGATCGCCTCTACAGTGGTCTAATGACCCTGTGTTAATGTGACAATATGAGGTCTCGAGTTCGATTTCCGGTGGGTAAACACTTTTATTTTTACATTTTTAACTTTGCCCGGTATAGGTTAAGTGTTTGATTGGAGCTAAGTTTGTCACCTATCACATTGTAGGCCTAAGTACATTCTAATACTCGTTGATGCCCTGTAGGGTTACTCTAGAAACTCGATGTCATGCGAATTGGAAATTAGAATTGAATAGGTATGTCATTTCAGGTAGGTACTCTTGAACACAATACTATCGGATTATTAGCATTTAATAATACTAGTAGTCGCCCATTGATCGAAATTCGACCATAATAAATTTTAATATCTTGTTGATAAGAACGACATCTTTATTTCTCAAGACCAACTACTTTGTTTCCAAACTTTTTAGTGCGCCATCAATTGTTGACAAATATTAGCGTTATGTACTTCTTCTACACATAAACTATAAGTGTGCCAAATTTTATGATCCTGCGTCCGCGCAATTTTCGTAAAAAAGGGGTCCAAAGTTTTGGCATCACGTATAAATAAATATCCCAGGACAACTCACACAAATTGAATCTGACCCCAAAGTAAGCAAATTATATTATGCTTGTGTTATGGGTGTCAGTCAACGATACTAATACATAGAAATACTTAAATAGATACCAGAATAAATTTAATAAACACCCAGACCCGGAAATGCAGACATCTAAATGTTCATCACACAAATGCCTGTCCCCGTCGGGAATCGAATTCGAGCCTCGCGGTTGTTCGATGCAGTTAGGCGAGTACGCTAGCCACTCGACCAACGAGGCGGTCAAATTAATATAATACGTATTAATATATAGATAAGTTAATAATAAACAAAAAAGTATTTTATCAGATTTGTTATAATTTTATGGCACTAAATATTAATAATCTCCTAGTACTGTGTTCAAGAGTATTTAAAATGACATACCTACCTACCTACCCGATTCCAATTTCCAATTGTCATAAAATCGAGATTGAAGAGTAACCCTACGTGTTATATCTCTACCTACGGACATAAAGATAGTTAATTTTTTACACTGTAATTATATAGATAAACAGCACAAATATAAACATGAATTCTATATAAGTGTACATAACACTTAGGTATCTGTTCAAGCAAAACCTGTAATTGAACAGGCGTTGTAGAAAGCTTGTTATCATGCGGGTACATGTTACGACAAACACACAACTTGGCAGATATCTGACCCCTATAATAATAATAGTAATAATTGATTTCATAAAATAGGGAGTAACATTATACAATCTGACCCCTATATATTATCTACAATGTTGTGTGTACATCATAGGTAGGTAGTGCATGTAATATAAAAATATTGCTTTTGTTGAATGAATAAAGATGTAAGGAAAGAAGAAGATGAGGAAGGAGAGGAACTTTTGCTTTTTCTTATTCCAGTCTAGTTGATTTACAGCTATTTGACCGCGACTTCGTAAGCGTAGAAAAGATATGATTTTCATACAAACTTACTTGCAGTCCTTTAGGGTTGATTTTAAAAAAAATAACCTGTGTTTAAAATCTTTAGCTATATACACATCAAATTTTATCAAAATTGGGAGGTTTAACCATAAAGGAGCAACAGACAGTCTGCCTTTCGTATTATTATATTAAATAGGTATGTAGGTATTAGTGTGAAAGTATGGATATATCATACCTACTTACTCAATTCGTATATCATGGCAAAATTCATAATGCAAAACTTAGTACCTAGGTATGTATAAATATTTTTGAACGATTTCACTAGGTTATAAAACTGTAAAATGACTATTTGGTTGTAACTAGTTAAAGAACTTAAAAGCTTTACGAGATTACGATCTTAACGAGAAGACTCAAGGTAAAAAATGTAACTTTTTTCTGTCTTTAGCATTTACAAACAAAATAATATTAAAGTTTTATTTATTGTTACATAATATAATATTTAACATAATATTATATACCTATTATAGAAGATTATTATACGTTCTGACAGGAACAAAAGAATAAATTAATATGACTTCTAACGCAAATAAACTAAGTTTCATATTTAAGCTAAGGCGGAATGTGTTAAGAATTTTTTTTTTGCAAAATAAAAGCTGAGTTTTGGCGGCATTGAAAGAAAGTAGGTATGGTTGTAGTTTTTTTCGTAATTATTACATTTCGTGTAAGTTTTGAGTGAAATTAGTCAATTTTGGTGCTATTTCGTACAATGTTATTGTTACAGTGCACAAGTGAAGTATTTATGAAGAAATTTAAGCATCTTCTTCGTTGCCGTCAAATCTTGCTAAATGCGCTCTAGTTTATTTTGAAAAAGTCGAGTTTTTCAAGATCCAAACATGACTTTTTATGACGTCTAACGACAAATTTAAGAGCAAAATTTGCTAAATTAGGTAACTCTATACAAATTTAGACTTGACTAATGGCAAAAGTTAACGCCAGAACATAAAAAAGTCTACAAAAAATGCCGTTTAAATTTTTTGTGTTGTAATTAAACTTAAAAAAATTAAACCGAAATGATGAATATTTCAAATAATAACATAATTTGACCAAATGTTTCAGTAAATGATTATATAATTACTAATTAGGTGCGTTTGTATGAAGGCTACACTCGTCCCCGCCTCCTTAATTAGTTTAGATAACAAATGACCGTCAACACAGTCGTATTCTCCGTCAATGCAGCGGTTATCATTTGCGTATTTCCTATAAATACGTCCACTTCGTCCATGTTGTTATATAAAAAAAATATATCATCTGATTCATGAATCGACAATAACTTATCCATACAGTCTTAACCAATTTTTGAAGGTGCTTGTAATTAAATAAAAGTAATAGTAATTTCAAATAGATATAATTCCTATTAACTACCAAATCATTCACGTGTGCGAGTAGGTACTTATACGAGTCTTATCAGATTAGTCAATTTATAATTAAAAGTACTATATTATATAAAGTACCATCACTCACAAAATGCCTTACTAAATTTATATAAAGTTTATACAAAATATCTGTTTCAGCTTTTGTATTTGATAGTATCTACTAATATAAGGATCACCTCTGTGGTCTAGCGGTTAAGGTGTTGGACTTGACTGCATGAGATCTTGGGTTCGAATCCCGGTTCGGGCAACAAAAAGAAAACTTGGTTTTTCCAATTTTCTAATAAAAAATGTTGCTCGGGATTGGATAATATGTACCCGGTTGGCGATAGGCTTGCCATCTATCACATTGTGGGACTTAGTGTCTTCGGTTAGACGTGGGTGTCCTGGTTGTACCTCTGCCTACCTCTTCGGAGATATGGGGGTGATGATACTTCTTCTACTTCTACTAATATAAGTATTTTTAATAAAGTCGACTAGCTTTGTCCGCTGCCTTGCTCGTGTTCTATAGTTTTTTTCCCACGACTTGAGTAACTGAGATAAAGAATTGAGCAATTTAGATAAAAAGTTAGCAATCCAGATAAAAAGTTGAGCAATTGAGATAAAAGTAGCATATCGGTCAATTTCAGTGACCTGTCTACAGCTAGAGATAGGCTTACTGGGGTTTTGTTGATGGCAAATTTTCTTTAATAATTGAAAATGAACGATTGCCTGGTTACTACTACTTGTTGGTTGTATTGATTAATACAATACATAGGTTATTTGTGTTGGTCACGAGTCTGGACCATGAAATTTCCAGAAGTAAAAAGTACTTTCAAATTTACAATATTAATATGCATACACATACATAGAAATCCACACGTCATGTCTCTAGCGAAAAAGAAGAGAGTAGTATCAAATGTCACAATTTTTGCAGACCTACCTAACTTTCTCGACATTAATTACTCTTTTTGCAAACACGTCCATTTTAGGGGGCTCTTAACACCACCCTCAAATATTATCCGATATCCGATCTGATATGATATCGCTCTGTGGTCTAGCAATCCGGCGTTGGACTTGACTTCTTTAGGCCACGGGTTCGATCCCCGGGTCGGGTAACAAAAAAAATTAGAAAATGTATTTTCAAATTTCTAATAAAAGTAACGTTGCCCCAGATCGGATATGTGCTCGGTTGGTGATAGGCTTGCCACCTGTCACATTGCGGGACTTAGTGTCTTCGGCTAGTCGTCGGTGCCCCGTTATTGTGCCTCTGCCTACTGCTTCGGAGATATGGGCGTGAAGATATTTACTTACTTCTTTTTTTCCTCGTAATTTGATACCTATGTGCCCGGTTGGCGACAGGCTTGCCACCTATCACATTATCGTGGCCTGGTTGTGCCTCTGCCTACCTCTTCGGGGAAATGGGCGTGAAGATACTCATATTTTTATGTTTGATCTTAATTGTTAACTGAATTAATTTAATGAATATTGTAACAATAATAACAAGGGCTAACAAACTACATAATATTTGTTATACTTATATATAGGTAGGTACCGTCTATAAGTTAATTTGGTCTCATAGTCATAAATGTAACATATACTTAATATAATAAATAACGTGATTTCCTTACAAAAATAACCTACGGAAATATCTGTCGTATAGGTAGGTACGAGTGTTTTTCTAGTAATACTAACACTAGTGACACGATTAACTACTAAGTACTAAGTATGAGTAATGCTGTTTAACTAGTGGTATTTTTTCAAGGAAAATATCAGCCTTTTAGAAGACAGATGCTTTTTTATGATATTGGAAGGCAAATAAGTAGACGGATTTCCTCATGGTTAGAAAATCACGCCACCTAGAGATGGTAATGAAAGGTGGTAATGTTTGCTGGGATGTTTAGGCCTCGAGCAAAAGTAAGTTTACAGGCTAGCTTACCCTCCGAACCGAAACACGTCAACGGCAAGCATTGGGTCGTTATGGTGGAAGGACAGGTAAGGCGGAGATACTAATCCGGGCGAGCCGCTGCGAAACTCTACCACCGAATAGGATGTCACGGTGTTAGTGATGGTAAGCCTATGTTCAACTTTTACGAGGTGCCTGGCAGGAAGACAGATTGACTATTCTGCAAAGAAGCCCGGACTGACATGGGTTAACAATATTAAAAATTGGAATAAAAAGAAACTCCCCAAAAAAAAACGATCAGCTGATAAGGATGGAGAAACCCACTTTTTATATTATGTACAACGAGATATATCTCTAGTGCAGAAAGTCGTTAAATTTTTTGATCAAAATAATTTCTTATCCTATTAATATCATAAATGCGAAAGTTTGTATGTATGGATGTTTGTTATTCTTTCACGCAAAAACTACAAAGCCGATTACGATGAAATTTAGTTTGTAAGTAGCTGAAGACCCAGAATAACACATAGGCTACTTTTTATCCCGGAGTTCCCGCGGGATTGGGACTTACGCGGGAAAAACCGCGGGGCGCAGCTAGTGAGTTATAATTCAATCGATCTTTTAATGTAGAAATATTATAGTCACCACATAATATAAAACAAAGTCGCTTCCTCTGTCGCTATGTCCCTTTGTATGCGTAAATCTTTAAAACTACGCTACGGATTTTGATGTATTTTTTTAAATAGATAAAGTAATTAAAGAAGAAGGTCTGTATGTATATTTTATAGGTATCCGTGGGAAGCAGGGGCGGGCCGCTAGTTATAAATAAAAGATATTGGGTACCTATATGTTTATTGTCTAGCTAGAGCTGCAGGAACAACGATGCGGGTATCTTAGCCCTGCAGGTACGAGTATAACTTGAATTGTCTTTTTCTTTTATACGTTCAACAATATCTTTGCAAAATAAAAATGAAAGAAAAAACAAAACAGCTTTGAAACCAGACTCGCCCGGCACAGGTAATAAATATCGTGTTCAAAACTTCTCTTTGTTATTTTTAATATGATACGATCATGCTCTCTTAGCTCAGTAAGTGTAAAGATGAACTTACAATATGCAGGACGTAGATTCAAATCCTGCAGGGATTATAGCTAATAATTTTAAAAAAATACTACGAATAAACACCAAACTATTGAATTGATTTGCTTTTGTTATAGTTTTAGGTCAATGACACTACTATCAATGTATACTTATACTTAATCCTAGTTTCATGGGAAAAATTCTTGACACTGTCGGCTTTTAACCCGACCTATTTAATTGTAGCATGCAAGCTACCTATGAAGTTAAACATTAAACCAAAGAGGTTGAGTGACAGCACTCAACGTCTGTGAATACAGATAGGATAGGATAGGATTGTGTGATGAACATTTAGATGTCTGCATTTCCTACCTATCTATTGGTACCTATCTATTTAAGTATTTCTATGTATTAGTATCATTGACTAACACCCATAACACAAGCATATAATTTGCTTACTTTGGGATTACCTTAAATTTGTGTGACTTGGCCAGGGATATTTATTTATTTATTTACTAAAAAAAAAATTAAGGTAGGTACACCGTTTTCTTAGCTCTGGATTCGAATCCCAGCATCTTATTAAAAAAACTCTTATTATTTAACAACGAATTATTTTTTAACGAAAAGATTATTCCTATTTCTTCTATATTTTTTTACCCTTTAAATACCTACCTACCTAGGTATTCGATATTGCACACGACTTTGTCAGTATTTTAAGTTGATTTAGCTCTCATCTTCACGCCCATATTCCCGAACATGTAGACAGGGGCTTAACCAAGGCACAAATAGACTAAGACACTAAAGTCCCACAATGTCATACAAGAACCGTATATCTACTTAAGCGATGTACCTATCTACCTGCCTAATAATTGACTTGACTGTCATAAATCACCAAAATTCGTCACAATTAGTTCAGGCATTTAAGAGATAATTCCGAATAACAAATTTTTAGTATTCCTATTAATACTTACCTTTATGTCTGTCTACATTTGCATAAATGAAATAATTACTGATGTCATCGAGTAAAATAGGTAGGTACCTGTGTACTTGTTGCTAACATAAAAACACAACTCTATTATTAAAACTTAGTCGATTTCTTTCAACACTAGGTAGGTAGGTAGATAGGTAGATTTCTCTAGTCTCTACTTTAAATACCTACTATCATGATTTGTACCCGGCGGGTTAAGGGTCATCATGCTAATTCAAATAAAAATAACTAGGTAGGATGACGAATAAATTATACTATCAAATGTAGAGTCTTAATGCTCTAGATAGGTATATGCTAAATACATATCTATAATAAATATTTTTGCTTACTTAAGACTAAATTAATCGTATTATTTATACAGTGATATAGGTATATGTCATGGGACAAAGTTCATAGATACTGTTGTTGAAAACTTTGTCCGTCTTTCAATAAACATGGAATAAGGTACTCTAAGGTACCTAACTGGTATTCTTTATTACAAAGTTATTACAATCTGTACTATCAATATAGTTTTACTTATACCTACGCGTTACTTTACAGCCAGGGTCATAGACATCTAATAACATTAGCTAAGCGCCATGTCGCGTTCCGGGAATCGAAAACCAGATCCAATGCTGCTGTAAAACTTTCCGTTGGCTTACTCATAGAATGTCAAACTTGCAATATTTATAAACATTTTGCTTGCGGTCAACTATTTATACGTTTTATTATTTATATTTTTTTATTTATAATGTCATGGCATTATCTTGAAATTCCTTGTCTGATTTTAACAAAAAAAAAAACAAAATGCAAAAATATTGCAATGTACATTTTAAGTATGTACTAGGAGTCGCTTTTTCTCTTTATTATTTATATTTTTTTTATTTATAATGTCATGGCATTATCTTGAAATTCCTTGTCTGATTTTAATAAAAAAAAAAAACAAAATGCAAAAATATTGCAATGTACATTTTAAGTACTAGGAGTCGCTTTTTCTCTAAAAATACATAATCAAAAATATTACCTTTAGTTAAACTCTTGCTCAAACTTTGTATTTATTCCAAAAGTTGTTTTTTTCACACAAATACAAAAAAACAATTTAAGTATCAATGGAACGGCACTCGGTGAATGGTTACAAACGGTGATGACGTCAGCACTGGCGCGTAAGCGGCGCACGTCCGTCCGATCACTGGCGCTTATTCAAACTATGTGCACTGGAGCCTCGAGGGACGAGAAGTCACCGTGGCACAGACTGTGGTCTGTAGAGTCGAATGTTGTTCGATTCATTTGAAATTCATTTGAAATTCGAACACATGCTGATTAAATCAGGCGCGCACTGCCAGTATTCGTATGTTATCGAGTATTACAGGTATTATGCAGAACTGATTAGGTGATAGGAGTGACTGTACCGATTTTAGCTATCATTTGAAAATAATCCGAACATACGTTATGGAGTAGATCGGTGAGACTGTGACCTAGCAGGTCTAGTACAGTTATGAAATTAATTACAATAAAACTGCTAAAGAACAACTCATATTTCATTACCACATTGCTATTTGAAAATACTTTTTTAAAAAATAGCTAATGTTTCCGCGATGGTCCACATTTTTTTAAATCCTGCATCATGATCGTGGCAATCATTAATAGTGATATCGTCAACGTAAATGAACATTTATGCATTATTAAGTACTAGCGGCCCGTCCCGGCTTTGCACGGTTATAAAATATACATGTAAACTTTCCTCTTCAATCACTTTATCTATTTAAAAAAAACCGCATCAAAATCCGTTGCGTAGTTTTAAAGATTTAAGCATATAAAGGGACATAGGAAGGGACTTTGTTTTATACTATGTAGTGATAACTCATAAACATTAGTCGGATCATGATAAAATTAATATGAGATCACCCCAGAGTAAACCCCCACCCCAGAGAAATAAATTTCAAACTGGTCGAATAGTACTAATACAAACATGCAAAAAACACACATTAGAATTAAGAACCTCCTCTTTTAAGAGTCGGTTAAAAATTATTTGCATTATTTATCTGTTCATTGTTTCTGTTATTATTTGAGTTTGTGACTTACAAATTTATATAACACATATAATTCATCTTTTTGTGATTGTACAAAACCTAAGTCCGCCTCTGTCCACCAATTTTTTTTATGTAACTTTCGACGAGTTTGTTTTAGATACGATGCCCGCCCGATCTACCTACATACGAACCGTTATCTTGTCACTTACCAGCCAGTATTATGCTTTTATTAGAGGCATATAATTTTTACGATAAAGTCTGATGTTTGCATACGTCAACCCTATCTTTTTTTATAAACAAAAAAAAGTATCGCAATGATTTTTATTTTTCAAATAGCGTCGATGAAAAGGAATTAAGCTTCTCAACTTAACGAGTATACTGGTTATTTTTTTATGTCAAAAGACAATGAACATGCAGACGACACTATCGATGGTAAAAGATAACCGTGATCTATAGACACTATAGATGTTACAGGCGCGTTGCTTTTCTGTAGCCGGGATTTTAGGCCTATTGTGCAAGTGTATTGACTACCATACTTGACGTAAAGATATTAATGTAAGCATGTACTAATGTAGAAACATATAGAATATACTGTTTTTACTATACTAATGAATACCCGTTTATAGACATGTCGCATAAGGTATAGTTTAAATAAAAAAAATCATGAAACCTAAACTTTTATAAACCTAAAAAATCCCCTAATTTTTTTTTTCTCTTTAACTTGAATATTAAAAATCGTAATTCGGTTTACAGAATAAATCTCTAAGTACAGCGGCTGTGACGAACAGACGGACCATTCGACTACGTAATCCTAACAAAGATGGGCCATTCAAATTCAAATTTTAAAGTTCAAACATTTAACATAACCCAAAAAAGTGATCAAAAACGTTTATTGCAAAGAAAAACTATCTAATAAACTTATTAAATAATTATACTTACTGTTTAAGTATTTTGGTGACAGCAAAAAGGAACAGCTATACAAAATTTAGTCATTTTTCACTGTTTTATTAAACCTGTTACGTAATCACTAAGAATCTTAGCACATATCACAATAAAAGACCAGCAACCAAACAACACTGTCAATAGTGGCACCAGACCAAGGAGTCTGTAAGCTCGAAAATACCCACATTTACCAACCGCTAAGATCAGGGGTTGTCAACCTAATTTTTAAACAACTTCAGAAAACACACTGTGTGTTCGTTTATTCCACCATAACATCTGGATTAGGCATCTACACAAATTTGAAAATTAGGAATCAAGTACTAGACCGAAAACACAGCCACAGATAGACCCGATGAAAAAAAAACTCACTGGGATAATCTTTAACTATGTTTATTTATAATCTCGGACATACCTATGGTTTACTCTTAAGTTTTTTCACCATTCCGTGCTAGTTAACTTTTTTTATGGAAGAGGAGGCAAACGAGCAAGTGGATAACCTGATGGAAAGTGATCACCTCCGCCCACGGACATCCGCAACACCTGGAGTATCACAGATGCGTTGCCGACCTTTAAGGAATGAGTACTCTCTTTTCTTGAAGGTTCCTAAGTCATAATCGTGTGCATTTCCTATTTAAATTTGAACATTACTTAAAATGTATTCTTAAAACTTAGAATGAATAATATTCAATATAAATTACTGTGGTGCAACTGCAGCAATTGATTTTTAGGTATACCCGGATTTTGGGCCTTTCATACGTCTTTACCAAAAGTATCTAATTTAAGACCACATAAATGTCTTACGTGTTTTATGTAATTAATACGAAATAAACAAGGTAAAAATACGATATAACGCAAGGCACAAAAAAATAATTTGAATTGCAAAACATCTTACAGATTACAAACGAGCATAAAGCAGAATTACTTTTTTTCCTAAAAATAAAAAAAATGCATAACTTACTTCAATGCATTGTTCACACTATCACATATTTTTCCCAAAAATACATATTTCCAAAACAGTCACACCACGAATTTAAGTTACTAGAAGAGTACATCAAGCTGAGCTTCCAAACCACAGGTTGTCAAGCTCTGTCCGACCGACGCTGACTAACCTTCGTTTACGTATACCACTCTAGTTTTTCGTAAAACGATACGACATTGGCCCATATCCAGAATTTAAATACGTCGGAGACGCGCGAAGTTCACCAATTTATCCTAAAATTAAACCGAGACTACGTAAATAGATATTCAGCTAACTGGAAGGGCGTCAGAAAGGAAACCATATTTTATTACGGCAATTTAGAGACTTATATTGCAACTAGTTAAATCTTTATTAAATTTAACTGGTTGCGATATACTTTTGATTTGGTCACATTTTTTTATGATAACGGAAGGCAGGCTACATTACCCTCCGAACTCCGAACATTATTTTGCTCGAGGCCTTAGATCTCGGCCTCAGGTTGGCAACGTACCATTACTATATACCTTAGTTGTTACCATCAGGAAATCCGTCCGCTTGTTAACCTTTCAATATCATAAATAAAAGGAAATAAGATAGTCAGTTAAGGTACCTTCTCACAGATAATTAGTCTGAAAATATAAGACTTAAACTATTTTAAACTTAACTTAAAAAATCTGCAATTCTAACAACTTCGAAAATATAGTCTTAAAGGTGTCGCTCTTTTGGTCTTAGTAAGAATTACAATTCTCATGTCCTTCTAACTTCAAACTGAGGAAAATGTTTTATAAAGTAGGTACTTATATCAACACGTTATTATCTATTTCATTATTTATTAATACCATTTTTACATTTGTATTTATACATTGAATTAATTATGATATAAATACATTTTCGTGGGTATTTATACACACAATTTTAAAATTCATTTTTTAGTTTTACATGGGCTTGAAGATACAATTTTATATAAGATAAGATAACGTCGTCAAACATTGGCGAAAACTTATGACCCCCATAACCCCGTGAACTTACTTTTACCCGCTCTACACAGTTTGTATGAATTAAAGCATTGTGTTTCCCGTTTCCAACTTTCCCGGTTTTTTTTCATATGAACCTTCTCCTGACTATAACTAACACAACAACAAAATTTATCAAAATTGGTTAATTCGTTCTAGCGTGATGCCATGACCAGTCAAAGTGGAGTTTCATTTTTATATATATATACATATACATATGATACTAGCCGACCCAGCAAACTTCGTATCGCTTGACATTAAAAGCTACTACATAATATTTGATGCTTCGATAGAAGCGCAGTCTGTCGAAACTAATCTAAAACTTTCCACTATAAACGACTACTTACAAAAAAAAAAAAATTAAAAACTTTTCCACTGGACAAAAACCTTTCTCGAATCTCCGGGAACACACACAAAAAATTTCACCAAAATCGGTCCAGTCGTCTAGGAGTTCAGTGACAAACACACGCACACAAGAAATATAACTAGCGACCCGGCCCTGCTTCATACGGCTATAAAATTTAAATCACTTTAATCACCTTATCTATTAAAAAAAAACCGCATCAAATTCCGTTGCGCAGTTTTAAAGATTTAAACATATAAAGGGATATAGGAACAGAGAAAGCGACTTACGGCCAATGTTAATAATGCTGCAAAGGTTAAGATCATTGAATGTGGGAATGCGTATGGGTGACCAAGTTGTG
>NJDD01002958.1:0-25710 GCA_002245505.1 Calephelis nemesis
ATATTTTTTTATTTTTAAGTGTAACAGTATTTATGGCCAGACTAAGTATATGTTAAACTAGCACAACGGCCTAATCTTTAAGCTGTTTGAAATGGGTCTGCCAGATATACTAGTACTCCTCATACGCAAGTACTTGTGGAATCGCAAATTAGATTTTTGTAAAAGGCACTTTCTCGAGCAGTAGGCCTCTAAAAGTGGGAGTGCTGCAGGGCTCGATACTCTCACCTTTATTTATTTAACACTTTATTGCTCACAAAAAAACAAAAATACACAAAATAAACGAGAAGGTAAAAATGCACAAAAGGCGAGCTTATCTCTAACTAAAGAAATTTCTTCCAGTCAACCCAAAAAAAATGAAGCTGTGAAAATAAAATGGAAAGCATCGTGTACAAAAGAAAAACAATTAACTATAGCTATACTTAGAACAAATAAATAAAATATAATAAAGTGAGTAAAAAATAAAACAGGTATAATTATAATTAATTATTAAAATATGTTAGTATGATCAAATATGAGTATGTTATTGTGTTAACCATAAGTAATGTTCCTTCAATCTTTTTTTAAAAGTACGTAAAGAAGAAAAAGGTACCTTTATTATACAATATCTACACAAACGAGGTATCTCGAACGCCGAACGTCTGACTAGCTCTCTTCGCGGACGTTTTGACACCATACACGTCCCACTGATAAAGGCGATACCTAGGCTTATACACAAGGCAGCCACGCTCCCGGGTAACTGATTCAAAAAGTAGCTCCAAGTAAAAGTAAACCCAAACAAATATACGGCGATGCTCTTTAACCGAGGGCATATGCCCTACGAACGGTTGAACACCGATCGTACCCCGGGAACTAGACAGAATAATCCCTTAGGCAAAAACAACACATAACCTAGGGTTATTCTAGACAACAATTTGTTAGAATTAAAGCTTGATATATATAAATAAATATATAAATAAAAGTTGAAACTTAGCCGTCTCTACTAACTCTTTAAAAAATATGTCACTTTATACCAACACCAAATTGACTAAATTTAGCTTACGTGTGTAGTGCACACATTTTCCCGACTCACTTTAAAAAAGTTCAAGTCGCTTAGAATAGGGTTCATGCGTACTGTCCAAAGAGTACCTATAATACTCGTAATATACAGGACGTACTGTCAACGGTTCAGTACGCAATGTGAACCTGCATCGCAATCTAGATTCACCTACAAATATTATTTCAACGTTACTTTGAAATAACGGCTGTCTACCTGATCTCAGTGCTAGCATCCGTGTCCTAAAGTAGGAGTCACCACCAACTTTAGGAGACCTCGTCACGTATATTATAACGCGTAAACTTCATGCCATTTAGACAAAACACATGATTAGGATTAGTCTAAAAAATATGAGTGCATTAAAGTATATAGAATTCGTGTGTGTAACGTTAATATGTATTTGTTTGATAAATAATATTTTCTTATACGAACTCTCCACTATTTCCCAGATAATGTCAAACCCTGACACAATCCCCTCTGAATGAAACTATTTAATCTATATTAACAATCTCCACGTATTTGTACAATTTTAACGAACAATTATCCGGCAGAGGATTAACTATTCAGCGGTTTAATGATGTGATTTGGGAATAGGATTTCGGTTTAGCTTTTCGAATTGATTATTGGTTAACTAAGGTTTTCGAGTAGCCGGTTGTTTATAATTTAAACTAACAGCGTTTCATTACTTTTACCGGAGTTTTAAATGGTCGAGTTTTTAATTGGTGTGGTTAGTCCTCCATTTTGTCTGTTCATTAATGAATCTGTTTAAGGTGTGTTTTGCGATTTCTTTGATTGTTGTTAATAACAGTAACATTCTGGTGGCAAAAATAGGTATTTCTTACGAAAAGAAAATGTTTACTAATGCTAATGCTTATGAAAATAAAATTTCAAATATCTGTTTTTTATGATATTGGAAGGCAAACAAGCGGACGGATATCCTGACGGTAAGAAATTTACGCTGCCTAAAGACACCAAATGTGATAATGGTGCGTTGCCAACCTGAAGCCGGGATGTTAGGCTTCGAGAAAAAGTAAGTTTGCAGGCTAACTTGTCCTCCGAACCGGAACATGTCAACCGCAAACATTGACGTTATGGCGGCAGGAATAGGTAAGGCGGTGGTACCAATCCGGGCGAGTCGCTGCGAAACCCTACCACCTAGTCAGATGTCACAGTGTTAACTTATTAATTTTTAATATATTTATTTTTAAAAGGTTTTATTAACCTTTATCGCCTCTGTGGCCGGGCAAACAAAAGTTAATAAAAAAAAATGGGTGGGTACCCTGGTTGTGCCTCTGCCTACCTCTTCGGGGATATGGGCGTGAGGATACTTTTTTATTAACTGCTTGTATTATATTTTGAAGCATTTGCCTAACATCTTTAACTGCATCGGCATCTTTAACATCTTTAACTCCATTTACATTTGACATTTGTGGCGTCTACATGCTAAGTCGTGCGTTCGCTGCCTTATCTCGTACAAGAAAATAAGACGTGGCAAAAACCTTGATAGTATATAACCACAATAACAGTTACCCAACAAAAAGAAAACTTATTTAGCAAAGAACTCATACATTCCAATTTTCGTGTAACACACCGTATTGGAAAAATTCAATTTTTATTAGCCAACGCGGGTAGGCACTAAACTATTGAAATGAGAAACACAAGGGAGCGGCCGGGCCGGCCATGTTTTGTTTCCTTTATTATTACGCGCGAACAACGCCGCAAACTACAATCAAAAACATTTTCATTTCGGCAACGCATCAGAGCATATTCCGACCGTATCTGGGTCAGAATACGTATTCGCTTTAATTGAAAAAGTTAAATCGGCCGTTTCACGAAAGCATTTCGATTTCGAGCGCGTCTCAGAATAGGGCTCGATTTTTATAGGGATTCCTTTAAATGACTCCTGAAGTTTTTTATTGAGCTTAGAAGTAAACAGGGATGCCGTTTAAGTCCCGTCTTTTTATTTAGTACACACTTCGTTTTTACAACACTTGGAAGTTTGAAAGGAAAGTTCATTGTTGTTTCTGTTTTAAACGAACATATTTTATGATGCGATTAATTTTAATTAGTTTGAAAGAGTTTACGGAAGATATGGAAATATTTATTATTAGAATTTTTATTTCAAACATATTTACTAATTTAGTTGGTTTTTTACGTGAGAGGTCAGCAATGACATGGCTCTCCTGATGGTAAGAGATAATCATGGCCTATTGACACCATAAATGTTACAGGTGTGTCACTGCCCTGTGGCCGAGATGTTAGGCCTATTGTGCAAGTCTACCAGCTACCCTATCCTCTACGCCAGAACACGATAAAGTCATTATTGCGGCAGGAATAGATTAGGCGGTGGATACCCACCCAAACAAATTACTGAACAGCATACTACCTCCAGTAGTCTTGTTGGTGATGAGCCGTTTCGCTTTCGCACGCCAGGCAGGCAAGACGGCAGAGTCTATTTCATACGGAGGACCCGGGCCAGCACGGGAAGACCTATCGTGTCCATCTTAGGGTCTAATTAATAAACATAGATTAAAGTAAGAGTAAAATTAAGTTGATAATCCAGCCCGTATCACAGTGTAGTATAGACTATAACACCATTTTGAACCTTGGAGTACTTTAGTTTATGTTTATTTATAAATAGTTAGGGTGTTTGTTTTACTGTGCTGACGTTTTTAGTTTTATGTCAATATTAATTAAAATACAAAAAAATCGTTTAAACATCTTTAAAATGTATTACCCAAAGGTTTAAAATATGAACGTTTCGATAGATAAACTGTCCCTACTATTATATTTTAGTTTATAAGATTGAGTGGCTGATGAACTCATTAATATATTTCCTAAACCGGAACATCATAGTAGTTATCACTGCAGTCTGTTATGCCGTCTTTAGTAATGTGGTAGTATCAATCTGGTTGAGTTGTCGCAAAATTGAACCCCCTATTCATAGACACGGTGTTATTAACTAGAAATCGCTGGCCTCCTACGAGTCTTGATAGGAAGGCAATTACTAATATCAATACGCGCTATAAACCTACAAGTTTACAAATTCAGCATTAATTAACATCTGTACTCAGAGTGCATGTTTATACTTCAAATAGTCATTGCGAGTGGCGGTATGTGTATTCGATACCAATTATTTATAATTTTATTACACTTGAGATAAGGGTCACAGATGTGGTTCCAATCCCATAACAATATTTAGCATGTG
The DNA here is from genome assembly GCA_002245505.1 of Calephelis nemesis. NCBI lineage: Eukaryota > Metazoa > Arthropoda > Insecta > Lepidoptera > Riodinidae > Calephelis > Calephelis nemesis. The sequence continues at coordinate 4,242 of NJDD01002958.1, forward strand.
GGCTATATAAACAAGTCGTAAATTATTGCTGGTGGACATGCTTTGGTCGAGAATGTAAACAGATCCATAAAAACTGAATACTCAATAGCCATACAAAGATGAACGGGGGTTTATTTGTGTATCAGGACTCGGGGACTTTGAATACAATTAGATTTATGAAGTAGGTATTCAGAATAATATAGCTTAATCACAAAGGGAGATGAAAGAACGGTTAATCATTTTAATTAAAGCATATAAAAACTAATTTAAACGCAAAGCTTATGGAAAAATGTATATCTATATTGGTTTGTTTGAAAGCACTCCCACTCATATATACTTTATAAAGCTAAACATCAATTTAAAACATGTAGGTACATATTTATGAAATTCATATTTTTAATAATTAGTATTACATATTAGATTTTATGTAGATTACATTACATTTAAGGTTATAATATATTATTTATACTAAACGTTTATAGCATTACATAAAAGAGTTAACTAGCTAGGAAGGTGATATATTTCAAAAGAAAAAAAAACTAAAATAATAGTATAACTGATATGGCTTTGACAAAAAGTCATATTACTCCTGCGGCCGCTCGATAATAAGTGACTTCATTTTAAACACTCGATTCATTTAACCATATATAGCTTAGATTTTAATGTGTATTATTCCAGTAGTTAAAAAAAAGAAAAAAAAGATACTGTGATATTTAAGAAGCAAGGAAGAATTTTGCTACGGTTCGCCCAATTAAAAGTAAAAGTTATCTGACTACTTCTCCACGAATGATCGCTTCTTTCGAGTTACAGGTAACGCAAGAGGCTCCACATTCCAGCCACTGCTCTTTCTTGCATGAGTAAATTCGTCTTCTTAATTCTCTTAAGATATCAAAAAATATCCGACGAGTAGATAAAACTTAAAAATGATATTTTTAAACAGTTCTCTTCAAAAAAACCCGCGTCGTCAAGAGTACGGAACAAGCCAATAAAAGCGAAAGAAGCTCTTTTTGTAAACCAAATCAAAGAAGAGGAGATAATTTTTTCGTTCGCTACCATTTATTGGTCTGTAAACAGCATAAGATGGAGTCTTCAGGCGACAGTCATGCGTCCTGTCTTACCGTGAACATCTACCTACTTCTCAAACAATTATTTGATAACCTTAAGGGCATACATTTATAACATAACTTCTTCAAATGCCTACTTTTACGACATCTTTTGATATACTTTTCGATTTAAGTATCTTCACGCCCGTATCCCTGAAGAGGTAAGCAGAGGCACATCCAGGGCACCTAAGATTAGCCGAAGATACTAAGTCCCACAATGTGATAGGTGGCAAACCTATCTCCAACTTATCCAATCCCGGCAGCATTTTTTTTATTAGAAAATGGGAAACACCAGATTTTCTTTTTTCTTGTCCGACCCGGGAATCGAACCCGGGACCTGATGAAGTCAAGTCCAACACCTGGACCGCTAGACCACAGTGGCGATAATACTTTTTGATTTACTCCCCATTATCAAAACAAGCGTAACATACAATTTGTGAAGTCTTATTTTATTCGAACATAAAACTTGTATCTTTCCCCTAATGTTCTATTGTTAATCTATGTATGGTTAGTTGTAAAGATAAGGTTAGTAGGTATTACTCAAGTTATAACGAGCGTTTTTGTTTAACAGTCTGATAATGCTCCTTAAAAGGAATTTTATCATACCACTTGTCTCAGCTTATATGTGTTATTTGTGGACGATGATAAGGGTATTTACAACTTAATAAGGACTAAAATTGTCGTAAGTACCGTTTTATGTTTGGTTAGTGGAATGTTAGGCCTTAATTCGTGTCCCACAATCAAGAACTGTAATGCTTAATACAATACTTAAGAGATTAGGCATAGATCTTCATCTCAAGTTGTCTCGGGTTCCGATTATAGTCTTGGATAGCCATAATAGAATGGCACAAAAACAATGCTGGGCTGTCTAATTAGATTTGGATTTTATATTCTACTAGCTGTTGCCCGCGGCGTTGCCCGTGTGGTCCTACAGGAACATTATCCTATGTGTTAATCCAAGTCACCCTCTATGTGTGTATGAAATTTCATAAAAATCGGTTTAGCAGTTTTTGCGTGAAGGAGTAACAAACTAACAAACATACAAACTTTCGCATTAGTAATGTTAATAGGATTTATTTTATATACATATATACAAATCCTTTACGGAGTGAGCAGAGAGTATCGAATGCCAAATTTCTAGATCGTTGCAGACTTTTCTGACTTCCACCACATTCATTACCCTTTTCATATAAATGCGTCGGTTCCAAAGACTCTTGAAACCACCCTCGGATAACGATAAGCGTTTTGATCTTGGAATGTCAACCTAGGTCTCCCCGGGTACGTACATCCATCCTCATTCGCATTGTATATCTGCTTTGTCAATCTTTCGTCTGCCATTCCTTCCACGTAACTGAACCAGCGAAGAACCTTCTCTTTTTTTTATTTATTTCGATTTAGTGAAAATGCGACTTTTTAAGCCTTTTTCTTTAATTACTAATATAAATTAAAACATGTTGTAGTCATTAAAGTGTTGTAATTAAAAATACAGAAATTAAAATATATTTAGATATTAGCTTAGACGTAAAAATGTGACTTCACTTTAATGTAAAAATATGTCGAACTTTTTATTTTTCAACGAATTGTAAAACACCAACATTTTTTATACAAATCCGATTATTATTGTCACACAATCAAACGTGACAATTGCCAAGCCGCAAAATGGCGAAGTTGGTAATACTTTTATTGCGTTCTTTGGCAAAGTTTGGAAAGCACTCGAATGAGTCTCGTTAAAAAGTCTTAGGAACTCGTAATGGCATGATGAAAGAACTCGACAACCTGTTTATTTGGTCGGTTCATTATTTTATATTTAAATTTACTCGTTCATAAGACATAAAGAGCGCGCACAAGAATCGCCCTCATTTTTTTCAATAATCGACGCTTATATTATTCATCCCTCAAAGGAATTTCTTGATTATTGCGTATTGGGTAAACAATTGAAGATATATTAATCGGCAGTAGCAGTTCGGCAGGGGAATATATTTAGAGATTCCTAATAAAATTATTTGTAAAATCGATTTTTCCAAAAGATTTTATACTGTATATTTATTACTTTTCTTTTACTTTATCATATTATGTTTTTTTAATGATGTTCTTTTCACATGTGAAAAAAAGGATCTTTACGTTTTCATAATTTATATCAAACTAGCCGACTCGTTAAAATTAGTTCACTTGGCACTCCATACTTTGCTCACCCTGCTTAGGGACTTGGCGTAAAGCTATGTATGTATGTTAGTTGGCTTGTATAATAAACTATTTCTCTACATTTCGGATTTCAAATTATTTGGTAATGTTATACTGAAAGTTGTTATGCCTGAATATGTATGTTCATCCTCTCCCACGGAAACCCCTTTAGTAAGCAGAATAAAAAGTAGTCTCGAACCTCTCTTAAAACATAAGGTACCTACTGGCAAAATTTCGTTACGATCAGTTTAGCAGATTCGACGTGAATCGCAGTCATAATGCAGGCAGAAAGACAGACAGACTTTTAAAAATCTGAAACTGTGTTCTGCTCTTTTTCAGTCTCCTGCACATGTTTTTTTAAAATATCTTCAATGTATAAAATTCATTCTTCTTGATGTTTTAATATAAATAGATAAGATAAGACGAAGAGAAGAGAATACTTCAAGCTAACGTCCCTAAGCCAATGTAAAAGGTCTTCTTGAAATACGCTGAATAGAAGTAGTTTTCTTTGGAAGCATTCAAAAGGAGTAAGAAACATCGCGATAACATAACAAATATCAAGTTAAATTAACTTTTTCTTATTTATAATAAATGCTATTCATATAATTTTATCCTGGAAATTAATTTGAAACATTTATGTTTTATCTAAAGTTGGTTTTTGTACGCTGTAAAACTTATAAAGTTCTTCAAAATACGAGTCGAGCAGAGAGTATCGTGTGCCAAATGTGACGGTTCTGACAGCCCTGCTTAGGTTTAGTCACATTTATTACTTAAAAAAAGTATCTTCACGCCCATATCCCCGAAGACGTAGGCAGAGGCACAACCAGGACACCCACGACTAGTCCCACAATGTGATAAGTGGTAAACATGTCGCCAACCGGGCACATACTCATTCCCGAGCAACATTTTCTTATTAGAAAATTGGGAAATCCACATTTTCTGTTTTTTTTTGTTGCCCGTCTCAGGGTTCGCACCCGGGACCCCATTAAGTCAATTCCAACACCAGGACCGCTAGACCGCAGAGGCGATACTTTACATTTATTACTTGGTTTGAAAATCCTTGTTATTACAATATGACCAACTTATTAATATGTTGTAATGTCTATCAGCGGGCACTATGTCTGCTTAATTACCTTACAATAAAAGGATTCACATATGCAGATTCCCCGTGTTGATCCGGGCTCTTTTGCAGAGTAGACCATCTGCCTTCCTTGCTCACCGTGACATTTGACTAGGTGGTAGAGTTAAGAAGCGACTCACCTGGATTTGTACCACCACCCTACCTATTCCTGCCGCCATAACGTCATGACGTGTTCTGGTTCGGAGGGTAAGGTAGCCGGTAAACTTACTCTTGCTCGAGGCCTAACATCCCGGCCTCAGGTTGGCAACGCACCATTACCACCTTTGGTGTCTTTAGGCGGCGTGAATTTCCTAACATCAGGAAATCCGTCTGCTTTCCAATACCATAATAAAAAAACGGATAAAAAATGTTTCGTCTTTGTTCATTTTAGTTGACATTGTTGAAATATTAGTCCTTCAACCATTGTACTACAGTAGACGTCCCCCCCAACTATTGAGGAAGACTATTTATCGCTCGGAAGCAAGTCTTTATCTATTGCTGCTGTAAAAACTATTTGTTATTGCGACTGCTCCTTTAGTGGTAATTAGTGGGGAGTTCCACCCTCGTTAGACCTGGCTTTGTGGTGCTTAGGGGCGAATGCTTAATTATTGAGATCTGAAGCATTAATGTGTCTAACATATGTTTTTATGCTTACTATTATTCTAATAATAAACGTTTTTTTATGACATTGTAAGGCAAACAAGCAGATGGATTACCTGATGGTTTCTTACTCATCATTTCTTATTCACGCCGCCTAAAGACACCAAAAGTGGTAATGGTGAGTTGCCAACCTGAGACCAGGATGTTAGGCAAAGGTAGTAAGCTTACCGTTACTTTTGCTCGAGGCCTAACATCCTACCTTACCTTTCAAACTGGAACTCGTCATCACGTTATGGCTGAAGGTCGCAGTAAAGGCGGTGGTACCAATCCGGGTGAGTCGCTGCGAAACTCTACCACCTAGTCATATGTCACGGTGTTAGTGACGGTAAGCCTATGCTCGCATTTTACGAGGTGCCTGGCAGGAGGGCAGATGGTCTATTCTGCAAAGGAGCCCGGACCAACACGGGGAAACTGCACTGCACTGCATTGTTTTACTTAATGTACTTACGTAAACTAATTTTAATAAAATTAAAATTAAAAGTTTTGATATCAAAGCGTAATCAATTCTGTCCTTTTTATAAGCCAAAGGAGCTATTACGAAATTAATTGAGTGATTTATTAAAATTTGAGCGTGTGTTTTTAGAATAGAATTTTAAAAATAGGGGGATAGTATCCAAGATAACCTGTGGTTAATTTTTTTTATTGGTTTGGAAGGCAAAAAATCTCGTATGATGTTTATAATAGTAACAAAAATGCCAGCCTTAAGTTAGGTTGTTACGCTTTATGTGAAGGTAAGTTTGTAATTTTAAATATTAATAACAAAATGATCTCTTATTTTTGTACCACAAGCTGTTAACCACCGGTTTTATGTGATAAAATTTTAAATTTTAAATCTTTTCAATTTTAAATCGATTTCTTGTACTGAACAAAAACATTTAACCACATTCAGCTCAGAGATTAGATTCCTGATTGCAAAGATATAGATAAGAAAAAAAACATTCTTCATTATGCACCAAATAAAAGAAAAGTTACAAAACGTAGTTAAAATAAAAATTAAAAACTGATTAAATGATATTCAAAGGTTATATTCATTATTATTAGTATTTAATAATAATATTTATATGTAGACATATTACTACAGAATTAACTTTATTACAACAAGTGTAGAGTTTTGTGTAAAAGTCGCTAAAATATCACTGAAGGTAAAGCGCTAAAGTTTGCCTAAGGTAGTATTCGTAGCTGGAGGCAAGTTGAGCTTAATAATTTTAGCTTAAAAGCTCCCCCCACTATCGCTTTCGCGTGAAAGGCTTACGGAGTTCGCTACACTTGCTTTTTAAGCTTATTTTTGGCATCAGCTCGGATTTTAGGTAAAGTTTGAATTCAATTACGTACTTCAGTGTAGTAAATACAGTGACAGTAGTTCAGGGATAAGTTTTCATAAATATTATTTTTTCTCCTACTTTAGTTTAGCTTTCGCTTGTTCAACATTTAATTTAAAGGTCCATGTATGCTAAAATACGTAAGCAATATAATGTTTTTTTTTCATACAAAGCAATCATGGATCTTGGTGACAAAAATACACAACATTAACATTAATATGCTTTATAAGACTAGTGTTTCCAAAACACGATTCATTTCTCTTTGCTCGATAGAAAAAAATCAAAAAATCAACCCTTTTTTAAAAGCAAAACCCAACTGTCTACTTCATTATGAAAATATCGATACCAGATTTAACATAAACATAGATAGGTATTATACCTAAAAGATAAGTGTTTCAGTTTTTATATATTTTTTTCAAATTTCCTTTATAGTGTCAAAAATAGTGATTTGTCGCTTAAGACGTTTACTTTGGAGCGCACTATTTCATAGTAATCATGGAACGGGGGAGTGCGGCGATTGGCTCTTCTGGCTGACGAAGTATGGGGCCTTGATGTTTGATCTATATTCTCTCAACCTTCTTTTCATGCTTAGATAATGTCTATCTTCTCTCAACTTACTAACCTGCTACTGTAAATCTTCCTGACCGTAACCGTAACTATCGAACTATTTATGTGGTTTAGCGGTTCAGTTGCTGGACTTGACTGCCTGAGGTCCTGGGTTCGAATTCCAGGCCGGGCAACAAAAAGAAAATTGGGTTTTTCTGATTTTCTAATAAAAAAAAGGTTACTCTCAGGAGAAGAATCATATGAAGAAAATAACCGGGAAATTGTAGGGAAAGTGGGAAAAACACACTTTAATTTTGTCCATAATTAGTAGGTGTTAATGCCAAGCTATCTGAAGTTCGCCGGATCGGCTAGTCAAAAATAAGATTCGGTTCATAGTGGTAACCGATACTCACATAGAATTCTAATAATTTAAACTAATATGCGGATATGCATATATGTTTGTATGTTAAAACAGACGAACCGATTTTTATAAATTCTAGCTCATAGCATTCTACGTCAAGTTCTGTCATAGTTCTCGTCATTTTATTACTGTAATTTGAAGAGTAGGACGAGGAGTAGTAGACAGTGGATAAACTTGTAGACAATCATTTTTAGTCTACTGCCAACATAGCGTCAGTGCTCGTTATTATCATGTTTCATACCGTAAAGCGAAGTAGCCAGTGTATACAAAAGTAAATCAATCAATCATTCGCTGTTTCTTCTCCTGTCTGGCTAGGTTTGGAAACGGTGGTAGTTTACGGTAGACAGGGCTAAATTTAATTAAAGCTTTTAAATGTTTGGTAATAAATAATTAAATTAGTTATAAATATAAATAATTGACTTAAAAGTTAAAGCATAGTATGTTATTAAATAATATTTTTTATAAATGTTAAAATATTTGCACACCAAAATAGTAGAATATGTTGATATACTTAAATATTTTTGTAACATTTCATTAACACACATATTCCGCAAATAAATCATTTTCTTTCTTTTTTTCTTAATTTTCGTTCAAAATATATCCCTAGACACAAATCAATCTAACCCCAAAATAAGCAAATCACAGACCTACTTTTGTTATGGGTGCTAGTCACCGATACTTATACACAGAAATACTTGAATTAATACCTGTATAAAAATAAACATCCATACACGCAAATAAAGACATGTATGTTCATCACACAGGCTTATGTCCACGTCGGAAATCGAACCCGGGACTCGCGATGTATCGATGGATTTAGGCGTGTATGCTAACACTCGTAGTTATCTATTGCAAGTTTTAATCCTAACAACCTTTAAAATTTCAACAAAGTAATATAAAACGGCTTTTAATATTACGTCATTGCTTAGAAAAAAAGGTAAATAAATATTCAAGATCACCCATTATTGAGTCATTAAGTGATTAAAGCCCTTTTAAAAGATAAACCATTTGTTAATGTTATCTATTTCTTGCGATCCGTCTCGGCCTTGGATTGAGGGAAGTGAAAAAATAGAGATAGGTTTATCACGGACGGCCGCTTTTTTCTTTTTACCTGGGGTTTGAGATCAGTAACTGATAACTTGGTGACATTGTATAACTTAATCTCAAATTTATGATGGATGACTTGATAAAGTTGGAGATAATGCTCAGTAATGTCACCGCCGGAAATGCTTTATTTAAGTAAAATAATTTAGTAAAAGTAAACAGTACGTACACGATTTTTAGATATATTTTAAAATAATTACATATATTTTGGTGTAAATTAAAAAGAGCACTGTTAATATGTTTTGGACCGCCTTTTGGTCAAGGGGTATAAGCTAAACTCTACCAACTGAGGTCGAGGCTAGGGTTCGATTCCCGACGGCCGCAGACCTTTGGTTGATGAACATTTAGATATCTGCATTTCCGGGTCTGGGTGCTTATCAAATTTATTCTGGTATGTTTAAGTATTTCAGTGCATTAGTATTTGTCTAATTTGTCAAGGTGTATTTATTATTTATTAGTATGTTTCAGATGAAAAAGAGAAAATTACAAAAAAAATGCCATTCGCTTTATATTTAATAAAAAATGTTTTAATATCTTATAATTTAGTATTGAAGGCGTTACTTAAATACTGAATCATAAATAAATCAATAAGTATACTTACCTAGCATAATAGTCAAACTATTATACTACATGTACTTAGCTATTTTAAGAAGAAAAGAAATTGTAGTTTTTTCTGCCCTTCAGACAGAAAGTAACAACTTTCCTTCTGTGGCTTTAAAAGAAGCTGCTAATTTCAAACAAGGAAATAGCACACTTCGGGCAGTAAAAAGATCACGTCATGTTAGAACGTGGTCTAATACTTTTCTCATTTTACTATTTTGGCATATAATATATTATTTAGTTTAGTTTTCATGCTTTTAATTACATTATTATTTCGACTGAACAAAGATTTTATCATTTATCTATCCCTCTATCATGTAAAAAGTTAGAAGTTTAAAAACTCTTGTAAGACTGATCATAATCAGATAAGCTTAATTAAGGTGTCTTGTATAAGAATATAACTATTACCATGTAATTGTTGTTACATCTTGATGGATGAGTTTATTTATAGTCATGCTTTTGTTACATCTGTCTAAGTGATACAAGTATCACATAAATAATAAGTTGGTTGGTTTTTTAGTAAAAAAAAACAAATGGCTTTGTTGAAGATAAAAGTATTAACCAACCAAGTTACCAACTTTAAGTTGCAGTTTAAAGTTTTAAGTTGTAACAGTTCAAACCAGAACATGACAGTAGCGAACTTTATTTATTCATGTGACTTTGTTATACACTAGCAGATCCGACCGTAACACTAAAGTGATCATTTTTACCCTATAGTCGCAAAAAGTTATACAATATTTTTATCCATGGTATATGTACCTACTTTCAATTGCCTTTGCGGTAATAATACTAAATAAAATTTATATTTAGGTACTAAATAAATATACATTTTTTTATTGAAAACAAACAATGTTACGTAACGTGTTGTAAGAAAGACCTCTCCTGCCCTTGTAACGCATCGTAACGATGTACGAGACCCCCCTCCCCTCAAATTGCGTTACGTAATATTTAAACGCCCCCTAAGGAACTTGCTGTGAAGTTATGTATTATGCGTGTCAAGGATCAAAATATAATCCTAACAATGTAAAATTTTCTAATACACCAAAAACTATATGTAAGTACGTATATTTGTGCAAATATAGCAAAAAATACATAAAGGTGCCCTTTAGGAGTTAGGAATAAACATTAGCTCTTTGATGGCGTTTGAAATAGGTTTCCGCCTTCTTTCACTCCACCCTTGCTATTAAACATTTTTACTGCATCGCTTCTTTCAAGCTGACCCCAGAAGTCACTCCTCAATGGCCAGCCAGCTAATTCATGGGGTCCCTTTGTGTACACTAAACGGGAAATGGTTATGGAAAATGTTTAGGAATCGCTAGTCCAATTTGAATGCACTTCTAAATATAGAATTATTTGAGCATTGATCTGTTTTTTCGGGATTATAAAGCAAATAATAATATATCTGGACAAGTTACACAAATTAATAAATCAAAACCATAAAGTAATTAAATTATATGTTTTTTATGGGTGTTTGTCAAATATATTAGCACATAGAAATACACAAACACAGGCACAGAATAAATTTAATAAACAAACAGACACGAAAATGCAGCCATCTAAATGTTCTTCACGCACACAATTGGGAATCGAACCCGAGTCTTGCGGTTCTTCGATGTAGTTAAGCGTATACGCTAGTAACTTGACCAACAAGGCGGTCTTTTATTTTCTTATTAAAATGTTTTAGTTAAATTGTAATTTTTAAAGTAAAATAATAAACACATGCTACTATGTGTACAAAATTCTCCGAATTTTGAAGGAAATTATACTAAGTGCCTTAGTCGTTTCGTGGATGGACCCTGAGCCTTTATATTATTTATACGAAAAACTGTCCCTTCGTTACGCTTTCACGGCTTAACTGCTAAACAGATTTTGATAAAATTTGATATGTATACAATTAAAACCACTGCTAAAACATACAAAGAAAACGATTATTGAAAAAAGTAGATTATCTTTTTTCAATAATCGTTTTTTTAGGAACCGCAAAGAGGAATGAAAGTTTGGGTAAAAGTTTATTGTATGTTTCATCATCATCATCAGTATCAGCTAGTAAGAAATACTCAGTGTCTATGGACTATCGCTATACCAGGGCTCCTCATGACCCGATTCTCAAGATGTTACGCCTCCTGCGGTAATAAGTGTCCCGACTTCCCATATAATTTAAATACGAACATGACAATAGAAAGCACTTACCTTCGAGATCGGTTTTTTACTTAATTGAAACTGTATTTTTAAGTACCAATTATTCCGTTTTTTAATACTATTTTCACAATATCAATCAATTCAAATCATTTGTTTCTTTCTCGGACACATGTTTTATCGGGTCTTAATAATAAAATAAAGTACAAATGTTCCGCCATTCACATGGCATGCAAGTGTTTTTGTATAAGAATCTTCGATTCACTTATTCTATATAAAGATTCACAATATGTTGTAGCTTTTACCATTAGGTTTTTATAATAATAATAATAATAAATTTTATTTCAAAAACAAGACATGTTAAACGTAAAATAAAAATGAGACAAAAAAGTGAATCTTACATTAATTAAGCGACTTTCCAGGGGTCCCCAAACTAGGCAAAGCCTGTGTCTTGGGGTACCAAATTAGAGTTTACCAATCGATTACAATTACATTAAACTTGTATAATTCCTTTACTAGTATAATTATCTAAAAGGATCAAAATAAGAAACATAAATAATAAAAAAAAAATCAAAAACATGGAGGAGTAGTTCATGATTATTTTTATAATAATGATAAAATTATGACTGGATTGTGAGCGCAACACATTATGCGGGCCCTTTGTGGAAATCAACCCTAAATTTGTTGCGATGTAGCAACATCATACAAAATACGAGTGGGCTTGTTTTTGGCAACATTAGGTACACTGCTTAACAAATTATTTTGCAAATTTTTTTTACGTAATTAGCACAAAACAAAATGTATCGCCAAATATAACCTAAAACTCGTAAAAAAATCAGTTTAACGTGATTAGGTTCCGAATGGAATCATTTTAAAACATGGACAATATCATAGACTACAGTGAATATATTTCAATGACGAGGAGGGAAACAGAAAGTAGTTCCCTCTGTAGAATAGGCCATCTGCCTGCCAGGCAGCTCGTAAAAGGCGAGCATTGGTACCGCCGCCTTTACTATTCCTGCTGCCAAGCGTCATTACGTGTTCTGGTTCGGAGGGTAAGTTAGCCGGTAACTTACTTTTGCTCGGGCTTAACATCCCGGCCACAGGTTGGCAGCGCACCATTACCACCTTTGGTGTCTCTAGGCAGCGTGAATTTCTTACCATCAGGAAATCCGTTAGCTTGTTTGCCTTCTAATATCACAAAAAAATAGACTTTTCTTGTAGGTTCCCAAGTTGTAATGATTCTGAAATATTTCACGAAAAGTGTAATATTTTAAAAGTATCTATTGATATACGAGTATAAACGAAAACGGATATAGTATCAATACGCGTACGGGAGCTATCACATACTAAATCACAGGTCGCCTCAGTCCATGTATAATTCAGAAGGCCGAGGCGACACCCTGCATACACATAATTCGGACAAACACCGAGTAAGATCCTACGCAGAGTAGTGTCACCACACAACAACTAAAATAGAACACTCGCTTTGAAGAAAACGTTTCGATAATGTTATATTGCTTTTTTCAAAGATTACCGTTTAAACAAAAAATACTTACTGTAATATCAGATCTTTAAGGTGATGTGGGTTGTTACTTCAGCATTTTTCAGAAGTTATATTCGAATTATTATGAAGTTTGACCACATCAGAATCTATTCTGATTCTGAAACATTTTACTTATTTAAACTTCTGAAATTTGTTATTGTCTTTTTGATGAAGTTGTTTTATTTTTGGGTTATTTCAAATATTAATTTACACAATGTGTTTTATCATAATATTGTCATGATAAAACTGGGTATTTTGAATTTAGCATTGACTACCACTTAAAATTATTAATGTATTAATTTCAATAATCGATGTGTTCATAACAATTATGCTAGTTTTTTTAGAATCTTGTTTAAGTAGTAGTTCAAAGTATTCCAGTTTCCATCCTCTACCCACGTTCCACGTTTTTTTTATCCTCAGCCCACGTTCCCTCTATCTATAAGTCGATGTGTAATCAGCATTAAGCTTTTTCGATTAACATTAAAAATGAAATGTCCGAGAAGAGTCAGCAGTATGGCCACACTAGGGCTGACCGACCCGACCAATTTTACGGTCTAGCGGCATCCAGCGGCCGATTCAATTTTGGTAAAATTTTATTCGTTCGAAGCCGAGCGTGCGAGTGAAATTCCATCGACTGGTGTGCGATTCCCTTGCGTTTTCTACACTCTCGCCTTTGAAATCTGAAAAAGCTAATTAAACTTTCGCAAGCTGGGATTGAAAAAGCTTTTCTCGTTACGAGACACAGTCAGAATCAAAGTAACAATTACACCGCATTGTGTCTTTATATGTGAGAAACATTACAAATATAAAACATATTTAGCAAATTCAATTTTAACTTATCTATATTTTAATAAGTGATGCCAAAACGTTGGACCCTTTTTACGAAAATTGCGCGGACGCAGGAGCATATAATTTGGTACACTTATAGTTTATGTGTAGGAGAAGTGCAAAACGCTTATATTTTTCAATAATAATGCTTATAAAGTACATTAAATCAATAAATAAAACATTACCCACACAACCATGTATTTGACACACACAAACAAATATATTGATGATAATGATAAAAGATCACAGATGGCGCTCTAAAAAGTTTGGAAACAAAGTAATTGGTCTTGAGAAATAAAGATAGCGTTCTTATCAACAAGTTATTAAAATGTATTATGGTCGAATTTCGTATAGGTAACAAACGCAATGATATATATATAAATACATATAATATGAAACAAGTTATGAATGTCTGCTTACACAAAGCAGTGTACCTATTCCATCGTCAATTGTCATCGCCATTGTCATTCTAAGTGCTTCATAATAACTCAATTACCTATTGTAACACAGAACATAATCAATTTAGATTAAGCCATAACATTTTATCAGTGTCGCGTTAAAATCAAATCATTAATACACATCAATCTAATGTACATCTCCGACAAAAGATCTAAAGGGCTCTGAAAAGAGACATTGGGTTTTTGATATTTTCAAAAACTTGCCTCAGAATAGCCCCCCTTATTTCTATGTCATTAATCAAATGTCATGAGCTATTGGGGCAGGGTGGTGAGTAATACCCCTGTGTTATCTATGCGAAATGTGCTGGGGTCCGATTTGTATGGTTATTATAATAGACCCCATAGTAATTTGAGAATATATCTTTCATCAGTGGAAATATTTCATTTTACCACCGATTAGTTGTCTTGATTTTAAGCTGAACATATGGTACATCAGTCGGGTACTACTATTAAATGTTCGCACCCATAAAATATCCGTATCAGTTGCTTATTCAAATACAAAAAATATTTATTTATTTAACACTTTATTGAACACAAAAAAACACAAAATACACATAATATATAAGAAGTAAAAATGCACAAAAGGCGAGCTTATCTCTAACTAAAGAAATTTCTTTCAGCCAACCCAAAAAAAATTAAGCTGTTATTATTATTGATACCCATCTAAAAATCCCCGATTTTGTATCTGATGATTAATAAAATTCGTATGGTACTTTTTGAAGTCCTAGAAGCTAAAATTAGGTATTTGAGTTAGTGTTAGTACAAAAACAACAAAATATGGAACTTTTATCCCCCACTTTAAAAACTAGGGACTAAAAGTTTTTATGAAATACCTTCAAATTTAAAAAAAACTGTCTCTGATGTCTATAGTGACCTTGTTTAACATAGCCTTGTTCAAAATAACAGGAAATGCTTCTTAGGTAGTGCCTTAGCCCAGTGTGCTTCAGATTACGATGCTTATGAGAAACTAGTTATTACCAACGGCTTAAAATTATCCATCGGTTTTACGGGCCATCGAGTTGTCGGCATTGAAAGTAATTCATGTCTTTCTACAAGGTTTGATACATAAATAATAAATAAATAAATAACCCTGGACTAATCACACAAATCGAATCTAATCCCAATGTAAGTAAATTATATGCTTGTGTTATGGGTGTTAGTTAACGATACTAATACATAGACATACTTATACTGATACCAGAATAAATTTAATAAAAAACCCGGAAATGCGGACATCTAAATGTTCATCACACAAATGTCTGCCCCCGTCGGGAATCGAACCTGGGCCTCGCTTAGGCTTGTACGCTAGCCACTCGACCAATGAGGTGGTCAAATCTATTAATATATCTAAATTAATTACAGTTTTAGGGAGCATTCACAGCAATGTAATCGTCGAAAGAGCGGGATTGAACGATATAGTTGGTCTAAGGCTAAGAAAACGTATGCTCCGTTCGTTCATGTAAAAAGAATAACAGATGAAAGACCATTGATGTAAATGGTGTGTCGCTATCTTATAACTGAAATCTTAGACAGGGAACGCGACAATGGCGAGTATTGACGGTATAGCTTCAGAATTAGGTAAGACCTTTCAAATCACCGAATTGAAATCGTATTCTCAAAGAATTGCATGTCGTTTTACCCACTTTAGCGCACCCAGCTGCTGGATAAATTTTGATGAAGTTTTCACTATAAAAAAATAAGTCCAGTTAAACGTCCAAGTTATATTCAATAACAAATCAATTAAAAGGGAATTTAGGGAGAATAATAATTATTATTAAATGCCAAACATAGTCGTGGAAGAAGCGTATAGAGCAATATAATTTATACAAAGGTTAGAGTTTTTGTGTATGAAAGCTTAATGAGTTGCTGAGAAGTTTGAAAGGAGACTTGATGGACCATTAGCTAAATCTTAATGAAACACTTTTAATACATTATAACTTGTTGAATAACGTTTTATTGAAATTGTACTTATAATCAATACATAGTGTAAAACAAAGTTACTTTCCGCTGTCTGTCTCTATGAATGCTTAGGTTTTTAAAACTACGCAGTAGATTTTGGTACGGTTTTTTTAATTAATAAAGTAATTTAGATGGAAGTTCTAATTATTCCTGCCGTCATCACTCTGTCATGTTCCGGTCCGGACAGTATTTCCGGTAGAGTTGTACAATAGACCTAACTTTCCAGCCACAGGACAGCAACATATCAATAACATCTATGGTGCTTACAGGCCACGGTTATTACTAACAAGAGAGCAGTGTGTTTCTTCGCTAATACATAAGAAAAATACATTAATTACATGGCTCGTATTCGGTTTTATTTATTTTTCTTTATACGACCATCACAATCTATATATTATGTAAAAGAAAGTAGTGTTAGTTACACTATTTGTAATAATTCAAGAACTGCTAAACCGATTAGGCTGAAAATCGATGGGGAGGTAGCTTAGAACCGGGGGAAGGACAAGGATACTTTTTATCCTGTTCGATTGTGAGGAAACTGGGAAAAACAACATTTTAATTTTCCCGTACAAACTAAAAGGGCGGAACTAAGTTTGCGGGAACAGCTAGTTTGGTATAGTTAAAGCGTAGTTTACCTCAGAAGCAACATTTTGATATTGATCTCTATTACTATGAGATCAGCAGAAGATGCGAGATTTCTCTCCCGCTTATATCGTATTCAAAAGTTTGAGTGTAATTTTCCCTTCCCCTTTCTAAGAATTAGACAATACATTCAATAAGCATTTTACAAATTTAATTTGTGCTGTTAAAACAATAAAACAATTTAACAATAGACAAACTTTTCAGCTGGATAAACAAGCCTTCGTTAGTGGCTTCCTTCGCGTGACGACAATTTTTTTTCTGTAATGAAAGTCGTCTTCGCTCTCATTTAATCGATTTTGGTTAAGCATTTCCTATATTCAACTTTAATCAATTTCCTTCTTAAATCAATTTCGATCAAGCTATACAGTAACATAAACAACCAAAATATTTAAGTTTTTAACAGGGATGGTAATATATGTTTTTTTGGAATGTCCTCAGCACACAGCACATATATTTACGTAAACAAGTCATAATGCCTAATATAATGCATCTTATATAAGATTTATAATCTGTTGTAACTAAATTATTCCCTAGCTGACCTCCGAGCATCATCTGTAGCCACGATAATTCAAAAGAATAAAGATAACACAATTTTATATTCTTAAGGAACTTCGCACAGAAACTTGAGAAATTTCATTTACTGAAAACTCAAATAAACTCTAAGAAACAAAGCATGAAAATTTAATTACACGCTCCTCGCTAAAATGGTGGATTGTTTAAAGATTTTCGTATTTTAATATGCTCACCCCTTAGGTCATAATTCGTGTGCGGGTCACAGGGGTAAGATCGGTTATTTATAAACCAATTACAGCCTCTGTGAGTGGTAGATAACGAGCGGTGGAAACAAAACGTTAACGTTGCCTTTTGTTCGTTTTGATTAACTTTAATAATTGGAAATATCTTTCCGATGTTAATTGTATTTTAGAGTTTTTTAAATATTTTCTCTGTGTTTAATGTTTTATTGTTTGTAAACAATTATTTACTAAATATATTTAAAAATTAAAAAGCAATTGCGACGTGAAAAGTTGTTCTTTGAAGTTTTCTTATTATTTCATGGGGCCTTACTTATAAAGTTATTCTGACGCTCGTATCTCCGAAGCAGGCAGAAGTACAACTAGGTACGATTCGCCGAAGGTACTAACTACTTAGTTCGACGACGTAACAGGCGGCAAGCCCATTGCAAATCGGGGACTTAACTAATTCTGGGCAACGAGGATTTTATAAAAAATAGATTCTTCTTGAGTTGTACGACCTAGGAATCGAACCGAAGACCTTATTGGCAACTTGAGGCGTCGGCTTCGAGTCGGAAGCCAACACCAGACGACTAAACCACAAAGGCGGATTATATACAATGTTGAACTAGTGGCCAGGGCCATAAAATAAACACTTGCTTTTTCAGTGTCCTCGCTTGTCGTGTTCCTATTTAGATGGAAAATTTAATAATCGAATCTCGGTCATCGTTAGGTTCTAGAGGTATTTATATTTAAACTTTACTTCAAAAAACCAATTGGTTTTTCCCTTTTCCATACTGTACAACATTTAAAATGACTAAAACTTTGTCTAGATTCCCCAAATCAAAATAAAAATGTTTTACGAAATATGGCAACGACCGAAACGAATATAAGAACAAATACCAAGTTGACTGACAAATTATTTCCTAAACAATACTGCGCTGACACAGTTAAAGTTGCATTTATTTCAATGAGTGTGCCTTTTACAGCAGAGAGATATTTCGTCTTTGTGAATGCAGGAATCACTGAATGGGCTATCATTTGGCACTCGCGTGGCTATTTGCGGCTTAAGACTTAAAATGGTTTACGCTATGCATTTACAGCTAAAAGATTTGTATTATGTAACTACTGGATTTTATTCGTGAGATTATGTTTTTGCTTTGTAATTTGATCCCTTTTATGTTTTACCCTTTAACCGACGCCAAAGTGGAGAATATCAAAGGCTATGTTTTTGTTGTATGTTTGCTACGAACTCTGCCAATAACTAATAGATTGGGATAGTTTTTCAAAAGATTCCGAGTTGGTCCCGTTTTAATCAAGATTAAAATATTGGTTATTGACTTATTCTTAATATATATAAAATCTTCATACACTTCAAATACGGTGCAATGGCATTGAAGTCGATATTTTCCCGTTTTATTTGAACTACTGAAGAAAGTCCTGTGGCAAAAACTTTAATTAATTACTATAAATTTTAAAGAAAGAAAAAAAATTTTAATTCATTACTTTACCGCTAACGTTACCCACGTCAGTGGTATCCTAAGTTCAATAAGAAAAACAATACTTAATTTTTTGTTTTTTGTCAATCTATACGAAGTTTTCCGGGCCCGATAGTTTGTAATAAAAACTACATTGCCAGGGATTAGATAGTGCCCGGTTAGCGAAAAAATTGCCACCTATTACAATGTAGGATTGAACAGTATCTTCAAACGAAGGAGCCTCTTGCCTACATCTTTAGGGACATAAGCTTACTTTTTTTACAAATACTTCCATACCACGCGATTGGGTCGTCACATCCTTACATGTACATAATCTATTGTACCTATAGCTGTATGTTATTTCTTCCCATCATACAATGACCACAAACTACAGCAGACATTACTTATCAACTAAAATAATGTGATAATTGTTCTCATGAGATTGGAAACTCATCTTCAATTACAAATTCATACGAAACCGAATGAGATGAACAGAAGGTAATTAATAACAATTAGCTGTTGATTAGTACAATCCGCATTACATATTGCGTTCTTGAATTATGCTATGTGTTATATACTTGTGAATTGACTGGTACATAGCTTATAGTATATAGGTCACAAGTAATCAATCAGCAGTCATATATTTCACTATTCTTGTGCATTTGTGTGGTAGTGTTTTGTTAGGTTGCTTACTAGGTGGTAGAGTTTCGCAGCGCCTCGCCCGGAGTGGTACCACAGCCTTACCTATTCCTGCCACCATAACGTCCAATGCTTGCCTTTGAAGTGTTCCGGTTCGAAGGGTAAGGTACCCGTTAAACTTTCTTTTGCTCTAGGCCTAACATCCCGGCCTCAGGTTGGCAACGCACCATTACCACATTTGGTGTCTCTAGGCGTTTCCATCAGAATATCCGTCTGGTTGTTTGCCTTCTATTATCTTTAAAAAAAATAGTAGACTTCTGCAACGACTCACACGGATTGGCGTTACTAACTTATCTGTTTCTGCCATCGTAACGTCAGTGCTCAACATTATCGTGAAGTGGTCGAGAGGGTTCATAAGAAAATTGTACGGCTTATTTAACTTTCAATCTCATAAAACATAAGCTACTATGATCTTATATCTTACATAAACACACACGTCACACATACATATAAAGCAAAGTCCCTTCCTCTGACCCTATATCCCTTTATATGTTTAAATCTTTAAAATTACGCAACGGATTTTGATGCATTTTTTTTAATAGATCAAGTGATTAAAGGGAAAGGTTTATATGCAATTTTTATAATCGTGTGAAGCCAGGTCGGGCCGCTAGTAAAATTGTATAATACGTACAAGATTGACAAAATATATTTACAAAGCGAATGTGTATGGATGTAGGTACCCGAACAGGTGCTCAGATTTTATCCAAGGGTAGTGTTAAGAATCTCCGAAACCAACGAGTTTGTATAATAAGGGTAATGAATGAGTAGAAAGCCATGCCAGTCTGATTCACTTGGACTCGATTTTGCACTCGATACTCTCTGTCTACCTCATAAGGGACTTAGTGTGAAAATATGTATGTACGTGTTTGTCTATACATATAATAAATATAACTATAACCTGTGCAGCATCTGCGTTTGACACGTTATGCTAACCACTAGGTTACCTTGCTGCACTTTCTGAGATTGTCAATAGATGTTATGGTTTATTTTTTACAGATTTTTTTAAATTTCCAAAGTCAAAATAAGTTATTGGACTTAAAATTATACATTATATTGTCTAATGCTTTAAAAACGTTTAATTAGAAAGTCGAAACTGGGACTTATAGATTTAAAATCTTAAAGATTTTTAAAATATAGTTATTTATTTCGATAGTAAAAGTGCACTGCTACACATAAAGCGCTGTGCTACAGGAGTTGCTACAAGATACAAAATTTTAGATCAAATTAACTTTTTCAAAAGAGAAAGAAGGACTGAAACTGCAATGGATTCCAGCACATGTTGGTCTGTCTGGGAATGAGGATGCTGACAAGTTGGCTAAGAGTGCAATATGTAAAATTAAAATAAGTGCTTACCAGATTTCACTGAAACATTAAACTATTATAGGAAAGAGTGCCTCGAAATTTGGAAACTTTATTTTAATGAAATATCTTTGACTAAGGGCATATGGTATAGATCCATACAAAGTGAGCCTCCTCATGTCCCGTGGTTTACTTATTGTAACTTAAATAAACACCAACTAAAAAATGCTTTAAGATTTTGATCTGAACACATCCCTCTAAACAAGTTTGCATTTTTATTTTTTTATTTTTTTTTTCTACAAGAGGAGGTAAACTAGCAAGTGGGTCACCTGATCGAAAGTGATCACCGCCGCCCCAACATCCGCAACGCCAGGAGTATCACAGACACGTTGCAGGAATGAGTACGCTCTTTTCTTGAAGGTCCCTAAGTCATCATTATTATTATTTGTAGTCATTTTAATGAATATTAAGGAAACGACAAACTGACATTTACAATTAAGTTGAAGACGTGCATTACCTGTTGGTGGAATGAAGGTGAAAAGGGCAGATATAAATATACCTAGTCTTGCCATAAATATTGTAATAAAGAAAAAAAAATTTTTTTTAACTGCAAATAACATATATTACTTTTACAGTGTGTTAGTTTAATACATAAATATA
>NJDD01002958.1:47375-58791 GCA_002245505.1 Calephelis nemesis
CAATTACAACTTCACGTTAGGACTCTTACGGTGTAGACAGAGAGTATCGAGTGCCACACATATTATGTATAAATGTTATACATTTATACATAATATGTGTATGTTATGTATAAATGTTATACATTTAATGTAGAACATTTACACATAATATGTACCAAAAAGTATATAAATACTACGTAATAAGAGGCAGGACTTCCATAGGTACATAGCATACCCGAATTTTGTATGAAGTTTACTTGAAAAAGTATAACCCGTATAATTTGAAAGTAAGTCTAAAGGCATTCACATATAAGGAAACTAGTGTCATATGATTTGGGCGAATAAAAAACACAGCAAACTTGTTTTTTTATTTTTTTTTTTATATGAAAGTTGCGCCAAACTGATATGTACTACGATTACTAGAAGATACTATATGACAACTAACAATCATAGCCATTTTTAACTGCTTCGAATATAAATACTCACGATAGATATTCACAGACGTAAGTAACCAATACAGCAGAAATTTCCTATTACAGTTTCTGAGAAAAGCTGCGCAATTACCGCATACTGTAACTTTACCGCGAAAATCCTTATTGATAATTTCGTAATAAAGTGATATGTTTCATGAGTAAAGTGGATCTGTTTGGGAAAATGTAGTTTAAAGGTTTACCATTTCAAATACAAGAAGGAATTATTGTAAGGTTATATCATTTTAAGTTTTTTCTGACTTCTAGTTTTCACTAAACAAAGCTGTGTTCCTACTATTTTTATACTTAAACTTCTCGCACGAATCTACATAAACTGCTGAGTTAAAGCCCCTGGCAATAGTTGAATTTGCTGTCCGTTTGGTATAGGACGAATATGAACCTTTAGATTACTACTGGAGGTTACACTCCCAACAAAGACCTGGGGGTTACCATAAGTTTTTGAAAGAGCATTACTTCTGTAATAATAATTGTCATCGGAGAAAGACAACCTTATGACGTACCTATGTTACGAAGTTGTTTATAAAAGCGAACATTTAACAAGAAATAAGAGTTCATGGTAGGGCCCCTGATGTCATTTTCAAATAATGCTGACTATATGTTCTAGCCTTTCTCTTATTTTGACTTTTTAATTGACTTCACATGACTGTGAAAGAGAGGCAGGTACATAAAAAAGAGTCGGCAATATTAAGAAATGACATCAGTGCTTAATAGAATCTATACTTGTCACCGTCGGCATTTGGTAGAATTCCATTGTGTACACACATTTTGAGGTAACTTTTCCTCTATACACTTTATTTAATACTTTATGTTACTCTATAGCCAACCTGTTTCAAAGTGAAACATCAGCTGTTACAGCATCAACAGGGTTTCATAACTAAAGATTAAATGTCGTTTTTAATTTAACGTACCAAATAAGTACTGAACGTTAAATTAAAAAGACTTATCTTTAGGAACCAACGCCTTACCTATTCCTGCTGCTATAATAGTTCCATCATGTTCAAGTCTGGAGAGTAGGGACTTGCACAATTGGCCTTTCATACCGGCCTCAAGGTGGTGGAGGCCTCAACATCTATGATAGGATAGTCCACGGTTGTCTCTAATCACCAGGAGTCGAGTGCTCTTGACCTCTAAAATGAAAAAAATCCAAAAAAAGGTTATCAATTCGATGACATATTTTTTCTTGAAGTGAAACTTCAATCGACGTCTGAGAGAAAATTTCATTATTTTTTAAGCTCACAAAAAACGTTGTTTGATATCGTCGGATTTCATACTGCGTTCTTCGTTAGTTTCACTGTCTGCGCTAGATTATCTTATTTCAACTTAATTAAAATTATCACTTGAAACCATTTTTAAGAAATAAGAAAGTAACACTTCTGTAAACTATTTTTGATTCCTGTACATAAAGATAACATCATACCATAACACTAGTGTGCAACCATATATCTCCTCGTACTGATTAGATATGGAAAATATTATTCCAGGGGTGTAATAATATCCTGATTTATTCGTTGCGGGACGATAACGGGACGAAGGATGGCTTTTAATGGTTGGAACGGGTCGAAATTGACCGAAATTGTCCGAAACGCCGATCCTGGGTGCGTATTTTTACATATTATTTCACCAAGCCGCTCTAAATTACGACGGATTTTGGGAAAGTTATGAAGAACATATTTCGCGAAGATGCGTGCCATTAAACGGATCCTTGCCTTGAGAGGCGAAAACTGAATAATTATGGCCACAATATTTCATTTCGTTTTACGTTTATTGGGCATTTTTCGTGTAGGAGTAAAAATGAATACAATAAAAAGAAGTTGTAATTCCGTTTTATCTCTCTGAAAAGATGATTGTGAGTACACATTATGTCAATACTTTTTCATTATAACAAAGCGAACAAACATTTATAACATTGATTACATTTTCACCCCTCGCCTCTGTGGTCTAGCGATTCAGTTGTTGGACTTGACTGCAGAGGTCCCGGGTTCGAATCCCGCGTCGGGCAACAAAAAGAAAATTGGGTTTTTCAAATTTTCTTATAAAAAAGTGTTGCTCGGGATAGGATATGTGCCCGGTTGGCGATAGGCTTGCCACCTATCACATTGTGGGACTTGGTATCTTCGGCTAGTCGTGGGTGCCCTGGTTGTGGCTCTGCCTACCTCTTCTGGGATATGGGCGTGAAGATACTTTACATTTTCATTAGCATTAATAACAGGCGTTCGCAATAACAACCGTTCATGTATATAAACCATAGATATTATTATTGCTTCGCTACGGTATGCCCAGGCTCTTTAGGTCAAGTCTAAACTCGTTTTATAAATGCTACGTATTCGATTTACTTAATTAAGAATACATTAAATCTCAAGATGAATGGAATGGACCTCCCATTGACATGTTTTGTTCTTAATTGTTTAAATATCGTACTGTTTTAATTAAAGCAAAATTTTAATTTAAGTTTTAATTTTAAACTAGTCTAAACAATATAGGAAAGGAAATCACACTTTTTTGAAAATCTAAGAAAATATATATCCAAAGCTCAGAATTTGTTCCAAAAATACAAAAAAAACTACGTCATAGTTTTTTTTACAATAACGTTACTTGAATATGACTACAAAATACATAGCAAGTTACAATTATACAAAATGGTAACCGATTATAACAAAGACATATTGAACTTGTATTCGCAATATAAAAAATATCCAACACAACGTTCCGTCGTCTATTTCTGAATTCTGACTTAGCCGCAGTCTTTCAAATTTCAAAGAGCTTCACGAAACTCAAGCTCTCGACGAACCGCTGTATCTACACTGAGATTTTAATCAAGAAAATCCTCGTCGCCAGCTTAATCAAAAGAGAAACTTAAATAGTTAGCTGCGTCATCGTCGATACGACGCCTCTGCTTTCATTTGATTATGTTGTCAAATTCCTCAATTATTGCTTCTAATTGGATAGTCTTATTCAGGAGTTTAAAGTTTTGTTTTTGACTTAAACGTGCTTAGACTAACTTATTTAACAAGGATTTAAGAAGATGGTAAAGGAGTTTTTCCTGAATGCTTTAGTACCAAATTTGTAACTAAGCAACTTGCAAAAATTAAACTTAATTAAACACTTTTTTGTACATATTATATTACTTCCTTACTTAATTACTTGAAATATTAGATTTACTTTATATCCATAAATAATGTATCTTCTCCGTATTTTGATGTATATTTTATACGTTTGCTGTTTTGAAGAGATCGCTCGCTACCGATAAAACCGCCTTTTCCATTGTAATAAATAATAAATATCCCTGGACAAATCACACAATTTGAATCTAACCCCAAAGTAAGCAAATTATATGCTTGTGTTATGGGTGTTAGTCAACGATACTAATACATAGAAATACTTAAATAGATAACAGAATAAATTTAATGAAACCCAGAGCAGAAATGCAGACATTTAAATGTTCATCACACAAAAGCCTGCCCCCGTCGGAAATGGAACCCGAGCATCGCGGTTGGTCGATGTAGTCAGGCGTGTACGCTATCCACTCGACCAACGAGGTGACAATGAATAACTTTACCACCTTGTAGTTGTCACGGTGTTATTGACAAATGAACTCATGTTCATCTTTTACGAGCTACTAGAAAGCAGTTAGTCTATATTTTTGAGTATATTTTTTAGAATGTATATTTTTGAGCCCTGTTTTTTTGGTGAACTAACACAGTGGTTATAAATTTGTAGGAAACCGTTTGTAAAAAAGTAAAAGGCTTAGAATAGGCTCATTTCGATATTGATTTAATATTATCGAACAGTAACACGGACGAAATCGATTCTATCGCGTTACATTTGTGGACACTGCGGTCGGGATGCGTCTGTCTGCGGTTACAGCCTGTTTCGACCTTATTTCATACTCAATTATATGTGTGAAAACGGACGTCTTTTTTTATATTATAGGAAGGCAAACAATCAGACGGATTTCCTGATGGTAAGAAATTCACGCCGCCTAGAGACAACAAAGATGGTAATGGTGCGTTGCAAACCTGAGGTCAGGACGTTAGGCCTCGAGCAAATGTAAGTTTACCGGCTACCTTACCCTCCGAACCGGAATACGTCATAATGTTATGGCGGCAAGAATAGGCAAGGCGGTGGTACCAATCCGAGCGAGTCGCTGCGAAACTCTACCACCTAGTCAGATGTTACGATGTTAGTGATGATAAGCCTATGCTAGCCTTTTACAAGCTGCCTGGAAAGAAAGGCAAATGGTCTATTCTGCAAAGGAGCCCGGACCAACACGGGGAAAACGTCTATTAGATATGTGTCACTTCTTATATATAAAATTCTCGTGTCACAATGTTCGTTCCCGCACTCCTCTTTAACGGCTTGACTGATTTTCATGAAATTTTTTGAGCATATTGAATAGGTCTGAGAATCGGCCAACATATATTTTTTATAACCCTAAGTGATGAGGATGAATCTTTTTCATACCTTTTAGTGATAAGCCCTCTTCTGCCTGGTCAGCTAGTTATTTTATAAAAATACAGTACATTGGAAGCCGGAAACCTACGTAATCTTTTTTTTATACTTATGTTGTGTTATTTATATCATATTATGTCTGCATAATGATTTTTTTAAATTTAAAACTGCCATAAACTTTTGATTTATTTGACTTAATATATTCTCGACAAGTCTTCAATACCTCTTTTTTAACACGAGAACAAACTAAATGCGTAATTTGATAAGAAATTATACGTATACGATAGATATATATATTATATAATAGTCACACAAATCTATTCATATAAAAGAAAATCGTGTTAGTTTCACCACTTATAGCTCAAGAACGTCTGAAAAGTTACGGTTAAAAATTGGTGAGAGGGTAGCTAAGAACAAGGAGACGGATATTGTATACTTTTTATCTGTTCGACTACAAGGAAACTAGGAAAAACAACATTTTAATTTTTCCAACAGCTGGAACAAAGTTCGCCAGGATAGCTAACAAATAGCGTAATCGGTTGAATATAAAACCTACATAGTGGTGCAAGAAGAGCACAGATATTTTTAGTCGAAGGAAAAACTAAATCCGAACGTATAAAGTCATATGTGTACTTAGGTTATGTAACGACTTAAACAATTTTGACCCGGAAACCATTCGAATTGAACAAAGTCCAATGAGATTCCAATGAGACATCTACACAGAACCTGAAACTGCCGTAACTGTGTGTAACTTAGCCGGGATAAATGCAAATGTGCCATAAATTGTCAATATGGGCCAGGAGATCCCTGAATGCTCTGATAGTTGCCAATCCTTGAACCGTAACGATTTATAGTGTAAGTTTTAGATGGAAAAACTTTGTAATCCTGTCTCCCGTGGTATCCTCTGGGGCATAGTTTTTCTAATGTTCCAAAAGATCTGATTATTTCTGATGTCACTTGGGTAACTATCAGTTTTTTTGTGTGTGTTTCCTGATGCTAATGAAATAAAACGAAATGAAATTGAAATATATTTATCTGCGGAATATGTGCGTTAAATAATTGTAACAAATTGTAATACACATATCAACATATTCTACCGTATTGTGGTGTGCAAATATTTTAATATTTACGAAAAGATAAAGGTAAGAAAAAACCGTTGCCTATAGACTTGATATGTGTGAGATAGGTGCGTCGCTGTCCTGTGGCCGGGATATAATGCCAATTGTGTCACTATACCGACTACCCTACCCTCCAGACCGAAACATGGCCAAATCATTATGGCGCAGAAATAGGTAAGGCGATAGTTCCTTATCCGGGCAAGTTAAAGCTTTTTACTATTTAGTTTACTGCGCATCACGATACCACTAGTGGTCTTGTAGGTGATAACTGACCTTAACTGACCCTTACTTATTATTAAAAAAAACAGTAGCAGTCGTGGGACTGCCGATAGAAGTAAAAACGGAACTATTAAGTTGAGAGAAATTAAAACTATATGCAAAAATTATATGAAATTTTTTATGTTTTATTTATTAGTTACATATGATGGGTTAAACAAATCATGAACAAAATATAAATATAAAGTGGTTGAAAAAATAATTAATATACAATTATCTTGTCAGTCAGAAATAGTCGATGTATTAGTGTATACGTGTACACAGGCTACTGCGCGTGCGCTAGTCTGGCTCTCCATAGCTATAGATATACTATTATCATTAGCATGTCGGTGACGCGAACCGAGGATTTTACCCTCTACCAAAACGCTCAGCGCGCCTAAAGAAGTTTTCACTTCAATTATTTCATGTCACATCCGATATTTTTTTGTCAAAACGAGCCACATTGACTCGTGTTGACGACACATTTTAGGTGGGATAACATTTTATATAAGTATCTGTGTTAGAACGGATACATTTTTATTGAGTTCTAAACAGGAAAAGGTTATATGTTCGACTCCTATGTTTTTATACATATATGTTTATCGTTTTTACGTCATTACTTAACAGATTTAAAAAAAAATTCTTCCGAGGTCCAGGTACGGATCATAGAAACCCAATGAAATTAAGGAAAATACTCAATTTTTGTTTCCTTACAGTCATTGTAAAATCGACTTAAATTAGTACCTGTGTTTAAACTATTACCTACCGACAAGTTGTCCTTTTTTTGCATATTAAAACTGAACTAAGTCATAGTCACTGCGTTAGGCTGAAAGCCTTGGAGCATATCAGACAATAATTTGATTTCAAGGAACAAATTAATTATGATTTACACAAATATTACCAACGTGAAAACCGAACCAGATATTCTATGATCCGTTATTAAAAAAGTTTTCTTAAGTTTAAAATTGACTGCCTTGTAATGAGGTCTCAATAAATATCGTCCCAGCCATCGCTACAAGAACAGAAGACGAGCCTCTAGAAAATTACTAGCAAACATGCCAAGGGGAATTAGACTTTAGCTTTTCGTTTTATAGTCCTTTGTGGAGTGCACTATAGGTTGTTGCAGGATAATCTTGTTCGACAGTCATTTTTGACCAATTTCCGTCGATATTGAAAAATATTTTGTAGTAGCTTGCGTCGCAAAGTCAAGCCGGACCTTTGAGCGTTCGTTATGCTTCGTTGCTTTGTAAGCGTTTTCTTTTTATGTTATGTTATTTCATAAAGCTATGTAGGTACCTATTTACTCAGTCGATGCGGCTGCTAGAAGCAATATTTCTTTAGAATTTCTTATATGGTATTCTTTCTTAGTTATAGAAAACTAAATGTATTCCGTGAACGCAATAGAAAATGATTGCTTATACTTTTTTGATAATGATATAAGTTAGCGTTGTATAATATTGAAAATCAATCTAAAAAAAATGTGTGTGTGTACTAGCGTACACTCGTAAGAAGCGAAGAAGTGAAACTTCTTTATGATGTTATTTTTCAAAAAATAGATTACTATATGCAACTTTACAGAAATTGGTTAAATAAAGTTTATTGCCAATCCCTACTCCGCTGGAGAAAGTATACTTCGAATCACGCGCGGTAGGAATAAGAACAAAGATGGTGCATAACGGAAAAATGTGACGCGTAACGAAAAAATGTTATACTAACTTTTTTTTCCAACCCCGATAAAGAAGTTTCACTTCAATTACACAACTAAATCGGCTTAAACTTGTAATGTAATGTTAATCTTTAAAACTTCAAATCAGTCGATTGTACATTTACACCAATGTACCCTCGGTCTAAAAGTCCAATATTATTTCATCATTTATGAGATTATACTTACTATAGTACGCTGCTTACTTACTGTGCATTTCTAAGGTGCTATGTTTAAAATATCACTCATTGCAATGATTTTAATATTACTGGTGATAAATATCTTCCATTAAATGAAAATATTGGAGTTGCCCTGTCTGTCAAGTGCTATTTCCATAGTGTTAGATACTCTATTGTTGAATATAGTATGGTGATAGACATATATTGAGTTTGCAGCTTCGCGGTTTTATCAATAGGCAATATCACTATGCGTCAATCCATTTTTGTTATTCGTGATGCTTGGCGAGTCTTTGCTGTTCGAGGCGAAGATGTTTTCTTACTTAACACCTTGATTAAACCAGTTAATAAGGGCGGGTACTGAGGTCAAATGGATACGATTTAGTTAAAGTCTGTGATACTCGGGTCTGTGATACGGAAGTCCATAGTGACGGTGATCATTTACTGTCAGGTTACCTACTGGCCGTTTGCCTCTTCATCTATGAAAAAAAAACACAATTGCATCAAAATAACTCGGTTATAAAAATATCGCCCAAAAACATTATAGTTCCAGCATCTTGTGATCAACATAACATTTTATTCATATACCAGTACATACTGTTAGCATGAATAAAACTATTTATTAGCTATTGTAAATAAAAGGCAGAGAGACCACAGATAAAACTATAACATCAATCAAAGCAATCTAAATCTGTCATCGCTAGCAAAGATGGCGCTCGTAATTTGGTATCGTTCGAAATAAGAACACGGGTTGTACACAAAACTGCTCCCTAGTTGGTAGTTAGTCTCGCTAGTGACATTATTTCTCTTGGCATTTTGATAAGTACCATTTTATTTTACGCGTTGCTATTTTCTTTGTTGTTCTACCTGAAAGTCGTACATTGTTATTTGAATTTAGACGATTTTAACTTTCAAATGCGCTGTATACATCCCAGACGACCTGAAATGTAAGCTCGAGTGTCTCTATTGTAGAATTCACAATATTTATTGAGCGTTATATGGCATTTTGTGGGAATGTTTTGTACGGATATATGTGATGCTAATGTTAATAGGACAAGGGGTTGGGAACTCTAACAAAACAACCCATATTTTCTTTATTCTTTGACTTTCTCCGGGATAGTATGTCTTGCAGGTTTGTTTTTCTATCCCAAGGTTTTTCACCCATACTATCTTTTCTTCTTGGTTATGTTCTGTTAGGAAATACATAATTAGAATGGGATTGAAAGAAAGTGTTGGTATTAAAATGAGAAAGGGCATGCTTAGCTGATTCGGACATGTTGAAAGAATGGCTGATGAAAGATTAACAAAGCAGAATGTGGATGGATGTAGGTTCCCGAGTAGACCTAGATTGATATTTCACGGTCAAATCGCTTGGGTGTTATCCGAGGGGTGTTATGGTGTCAAGAGTCTCCAAAATCGGCGTGTTTGAATGAAAAGGGTAATAAATGTGGAGGAAGCCAGTCAGATTTGCAAGAATTAGAAGGTTTGGCATTCGATTCTCTCTGCCTATCGCGTAAGGGAATTGGCGTGAAGATATGTATGTGTATGTAGAAAATATACACAAGCAGGAATTAGCCCAGGTTGACAAATGGATGTGGTATCATCGGTAGACCTAGCGGTTCAACTACTGTAATGAAATGTCACCAATTACAGCCATTAGTTTTTTGAAACAAATGTACTTGGCTTCAAAGGGGAAGCAGCCTGCGTCGCATCTTGCAGCTGTGCAGTGTGGACGGAGCTGATTGTGTAGGATGCCGAATTTATCTTAGGTGTTATTTCTTTAAGTGATTTCGCTCTACAGAAATTTCGCCTATATTGCTGCGTCCTCACCCAACTACACATCTCACGGTAATTCTGCAACAAATCATTAGGTGACTGATAATGTTGATCATGGGCGAGGCGTTGAAGTTCAGAAAGTTCGGGTTAGCACATCACATGTAATACCAGTGAACTTTAGTATATTATGTTCTAAAAAACTACTTATTTATTTAAACAATACAAAAAGCATACCAAATATCAATTTTATTAAAGTTAGGCTAAACACATATATCCAAATATATATTATCACTACATAGTAAAAAACAAAGTCGTTTCCTCTGGGACATGGACATGGGGGCGTCCCTTTGTAAGCTCAAATCTTTTAAATTACCCAACGGATTTTGATGCGGTTTTTTTAAATAAATAAAGTGATTGAAGAGGAAAGTTTATACGTATATTTAATACCCGTGCGAAGCCGGGGTGTGACACCAGTATAATATAATGGAGAAAAGTTTGACATTTGCCACATTACGCTATAAATACCATTATTCTCAATTTCTTAACCTCATTCTCTTAACACACCCGTCATAAATACAATATCAAGAGTGCATCGGGAGTCTAAAAGCGTTATAAAAACTTTTGTCGTTCTCAAAACAATAAAGCGACGTATTCGAACGTCTGTGATATCTTTACATCACTATTTTCTACCGAAATAAAACTGTGTGTCTCTTTAACTAACAAAGGTTTGTAATATTCGATTTTAAAGACATGCCGTATATTACATTTGTAAAATAGGTGTAAAACTAATGCAGCGTTTTTACATTCAGTTATACTTTTGTTAAGTTTTTTAAATAATTATCCTAATTATTTCAGACTAAACAGATAAAATAATTGTTAGTGTCTAGATAATAATACGAGTAGAAAGGTTACTTATTTTCAGATCTTGTAAACATTTTAATAAAGATTAATAATTATGAAAATGCAGCTTTTGTATATTTTGTTTTCAAATAAGTACCCAATGCTTGCTTTTATTGTACTAGCTGCCTGTCCCGGCTTCGCTCGGATGCTAATTTTTTTTTATCATAAATTGAGATGTAAGCTATCGTATCTGTCAAATTGGATCAAACAACACTTGGTGTGCAAATTTGATTGACATCGGTTAAGTAGTTTAGGAGTATATAATATATAATACGATAAATACTTTTTTTATTAAGAAGATAGTCATATCTCTTGACTATTTACTTAAAGAGATTTTTGTTTCCTAGAGCTATAAATAAGATATTTAACCGGATAAAGTTTCTTTGGTTATTCAACGAGAATTTTGTATCTCTTTTTTATCCAAAATGCTCAGTATTAATAAAATTACTGCTATAGCAAGATTAATGGCATCGCGACTAAGGATCCTTCAATAAAAGAGCTTACTTATTCTCAAAAAACGGCAACGCAACTTTGAGATTACAGTGTTGCAGATGTTCACATCCGGCGATC
>NJDD01002958.1:63701-79242 GCA_002245505.1 Calephelis nemesis
ATGTTATTTTATAAAAAAAAAAAGTATCTTCACGCCCATATCCCCGAAGAGGTAGGCAGAGGCACAACCAGGGCACCCCGAAGATACTAAGTCCCACAATACATAAATAGTAGATTCTTAAGTCAAGCACACGCAAAACTTTTACTGAAAACCAACTAGACAACCATTTATATAACTTGGTACATATAAAAGCGAGTAGACTTCACTTGTTTCTGGAAGTATAAGGGACATTTAATTTTTCTTATCTTTAGTAGTAAAAAAGATTAATTAGATATCTCTGAACTAAATTTAAGACAATGAAAACTAAGACTTATGGTTACTTATTATTATATTACTAATTCTGCTGAGCTCCAACTAAACTCATTTTATATTATCTTTATCCAATAAAACAAAAAGAAAAAGATGGAACATATTAGTAATATTACAGTTTTTATTCGATATCCTAGGAAAAAATTAAAAGTCAGTGGAAATGTCAGTGAAAATGTACAAACAAATCTGACAGCACTATACGTGTTTTTTCTCTTTTTACTATTATCTTTGAAACAAAATAGTGGTAAATTAAAATTATTAAAGAAAGTGAGAAAAAAATTAAAATTACCACCAATGTTAATCAATGTTAAAGCGATTTGAATCAAATTTTATTGACATTTTTTTTTATAATATTGGAAGGCAAACAAGCAGACGGATTTCCTGATGGTAAGAAATTCACGCCGCCTAGAGACACCAAAGGTGGTAATGGTGCGTTCTGAGGCCTGGATGTTGGGCCTCGAGCAAAAGTAAGTTTACCGGCTACCTTACCCTCCGAACCGGAACACGTCATGACGTTATGGCGGCAGGAATAGGTAAGGCGGTGGTACCAATCCGGGTGAGTCGCTGCGAAACTCTACCACCTAGTCAAATGTCACGGTGTTGTTTATAGCGAGCACAGAAATTGAGGTAACCATGAGATAACAAGAATCTTGCCATTTTACAAATGCTTTAAATATTCTATGAAGGTGATAGAAAAAGTAATACAATTTTTCTCATACATAAACTCTGTGACAAATAGTTATAGATATGCGATAACGGAGAAGTTCATTCTTTATGAGAGCCGATACAATCTAAGTTTGCTCGTAAGCCTCTAAACAGCTCTCAAGATTTACTTTATCGTTTGATAGACATTCCGTTTACCGAAGTAATTCATGTTCATTGCTCCAGTTTAAGGCAATTACCTAATGGCTACGTATGGGTCACTACTCAATGTATACATCCTACTTCCTTAACACCGAATCTCCAATAAGCAAATATATATTATAATCGTTTCGTTGGTGTGGTAGGGGTAAGCGCATACGGGTAATGGCTTCAATCATTTGCGGCTTGGGTTCGTTTCTCGACATGGCCACAAAGACCGACATAACGAACACCTTTTTAAATTAAGAAACTTGTACTGTACAAGTAGAAACTTTCTGTTTCTTCATTTAAAAGTATGAATATTTGGAAGTTTTGCCAAGCGCCGACGATGGAAAATATCAAATGTAATAAACACATTTTTCAGTATTTCGGGATCTCGGTGTTTATAACCCCGTCGATTGCACATTTTGGGTTTATTTCACCTGCGTGGTTTTAAAATTACTGTGTTTCTTATGTTTTTTATGCAACGTTGGCATATGTTTCAGTAGCTAAGGTTTGCCCTTTGCAGCGACAAATCGCAATTATAGCGTAATAAAGCCACGTCGATGAACACACTTGGCTTAACACCTAAAAGTTTAAATCTGACCTAACTATACAATCCGTGTCACTTCGCGCTATACATGAAAAAAAATATTTTAAAAGAAAAATATAATTTATGTTAATATTTTGAGCACCATTGTTATATAACGAAAAAACGCAAAAGGCATCCGATTTCATTTTTAAACTAATTCTACTCTAATTATAAAAACTACTGATTATAAATACTGAAGACAAAGAAGCTTATCTAATGCCCAGTTCCTATACTCAAGAAACGAGTCGTTTTGATTACGGATGTCAGTTTTTTGTACTATTAGTAAGATTGCTAACAGCGGCTTCTCATTTTCTACAGTTAACTCTGAACATTTTTTGAAAATATCAGCAACGCTTCTTTATTTTTGAGCAAACAACGAATGGTTAACCTTGCGGATTATTTTTCGTTGATTTTAGGAACCGGGCATAAGTGTTCAAGATCAAAATCAAAAACCAAGAAACTAACAGACGCATCTGACAATAAAAGTGACAAAGAGCCCCTGGTTGAACGAATAATACTTTGACTGTAGTGACGCAGGGTTAAACTTATTTATGTATAAGTACTCATATCTTAAGCATACGATTTGTTTACTTTGGAGCTAAATTATTCTATGTGATTATCAGCGATGATTTATTTATTCATAAAGTATCTAGTACATTCAATATGACTCGATTAAAGTAATTCTGTTTATGCTTTTTTTCCTTTATTTTAAAATCTTTATATTCCACTTGGTATTGCATGTGTTATATTTCTTTTTTGTGTATTAAGAGCACCATCGTGCAAAATTTATTTTATTATGTCTCCATAACGTGGGGTTGTCTGGAAGAGATCGCTGTTTTGGCGATAAGGCCGCCTCTGTGTATCACTTAGTTTTTAAATTTCTTTTAATGTATTTATTTTTATGTATTTTGGTGCACAATAAAGAGTTATTCTATTCTATTCTATCTTCATGCCCATATCCCCGAAGAAGTAGGCAGAGGCACTACCAGGGCACCCACGACTAGCCGAAGATACTAAGTCCCACAATGTGATAGGTGCCAAGCCTATCGCCAATCGGGCGTATATCCTATCCCGAGCAACATTTTTTTTTATTAGAAAATTGGAAAAACCCAGTTTTCTTGTCACTGCCTGACCCGGGATTCGAACCCGGGACCTCATGCAGTCAAGTCCAACCACTGAACCGCTAGACCACAGAGGCGATTTATTCATATAAATAAATATCGTGGGTGCCTTGGTTGTGCCTCTGATATAAAGATGTAAAGATTATTTTTTATATAAAAAAAACTACCAAATTGGCAAATGGATCTTCTAATTTGTGCACCAACTCCCGAAAACATAAAGTCTTCACATTTCTACACCAAGAAAGTTCCAAAGTTCGATGAAAATATGAAAATTATTTACGTATCTCAAATACGTGTCTCAATCTTATCATCTTAAGTATTTCAATAATAATTACATTTCCAAACCCAAAGCTACTTCATACCCTCTTACAAATACTTCGAAGTAAAAACGTTTTGATAACTTCCGAGATATGTTATCTCATTTACCTTTTGGAATCAGTAAATTACTTCAGGAAGTACGTTTTGAACGTTTTAACTTGCCTATTTACTGAAAACGTTAAACAAACAGTGATATGAGCTCGTCCCAGTTGACCTCCTTTTGAACAAATTTCCTTCGACGACAGCCTCGCATACCGATCGATAAGTAAACTTAAATAAGTCAAGTACCTAAAGATTATAGTGTACATACATATCTTCACGCCAAGTCCTTTACGGGATAGGCAGAGAGTATCGAGTGCCAGAACTCACGATCCTGACAAACCTGTCTAGCTTCCTTCATTCATTACCCTTTTCATACAAACACGCGGGTTTCGGAGACTCTTGACACCACCCTCGGATAATATCCGATTGACCTGATCGTGAAATGTCAGCCTTGGTCTCCCCGGGTACCTACATCCATCCACATTCGCATTGTATATCTGCTTTGTCAATCTTTCATCTGTCATTCTTTCCACATGACCGAACCAGAAACAGAATTTCTGAATAACAAGTTTTGGTTTTAGTGAAGATACTTTAACCTTCTTATTAATAAACACAAAGTAAAGTACACCAAGGTTCAATCTTATACTATATACTTTATTTCAATGCGATACAAGCTATAATATCAACATAAATTTACTCGCCTCTGTGGTCTAGCGGTCCGGGTGTTGGACTTGACTGCATGAGGTCCCGGGTTCGAATCCCGGGTCGGCCAACAAACAGAAAAATTGGATTTTTCCAATTTTCCAATAAAAAAAAATGTTGGTCGGGATTGGAAATGTGGCCGGTTGGCGATAGGCTTGCCACCTATCACATTGTGGGACTTAGTGTCTTCGGCTAGTCGTGGGTGCCCTGGTTGTGCCTCTGCCTACCTCTTCGGGGATATGGGCGTGAAGATACTTTTTTTTTTTTAATTTACTCTTACGTTAGTCCATGTTTAATAAGATGTTCAATGTTTACTGGAAACGAATTAATTGATTTGGATATAGAATTCCAAAATTGAATTTAAGTAGCCTTGTACTATTTTAAATAAAAATTAATATAGTGGTAGAACACCAAACAAATTGTTTTCACTTGAATTTTAAATAAAAATACTTTGTACCACGCAAACAAAAAATGTATTTTTATTTAGAGATATAAGTTTTCATGATTATTTGAGATTATTTTAGCTAGTTCATGTATGTATGTGTTAGTTTAGGGACTTTTGTGACCCGAAATGTACTTTTGTATGCATAAATTGTTGACCGCAAAGTGACCGATAGGTAAACGTACTCCTCTTACCAAAAGTGAGGATCGGGATCGACTCCCAATGGGGCAGACATTTGTTAGTGTTAATAAACATATTTTTATGTCTGTATTCTGGGTTTGGATGTTATTTAATTTTATTCTGGCATATATTCTCGGTATTATCTTCGGACTTTCGTCTACAGAGGACGACGACGACAACTTCAGTATCATTGTACCCTAAAAACAATTACGTGTAACTTATTCTAAAAACAAAATATTAGATGTAATGAATGGAAATCTGCTAAAGGTATCATATAACTAATATAAAAACACAAATAGATTTAAATGTAATCAAAATTGAATTCTAAGATGTACGAATAACTGCATGTATTGTAATTGAAAAGGAAAGTATTTATTTGTTAAATATGTTTGTAAGAAGTTGGTACAAACATATTTATACCAACATATTCTACCAAATTGTGGTGAGCAAATATTTTAAATTTGTACAAATTTATTATTTACATTTTTAACATATGTTTTAATATTTTGACGAATTTTTTTGTGGTTAGGTTTGGGGTTAAGGTTAACTCTTAGTACCGTAAGCTGCTACTGTTTCCAAAGCTATTCAGTCAGGAGAAGAAACATACTCTTAGACAATATATTTTTTGAATATGACATCTATACTACGAAAAAACCAGTTAAGCTTTTCTGCAAAAATATCTTTTATATTTCAACTAAGTATTTCAGTGTAGTTAGTTAAGTGTTACAGTAATAAGTTAGTTGACAAAACTCAATTTAATTTTTAATTTATTTTCGTTTGTGGAAACGTCCTACGTTTTACTGTAAAACAACTTATACGTATTTTATCTCAGTGTATACGTAATTCTATACTGTAATATGTTCTTACAGGGTAGCGTATCGTCCAACATAGCCTTTTCCTAAGAATTTAAAAACCAAATACAAAAAGTTCAGAATATTAAAGTGTGGCTTGTGTTTCTAGAACGATGTCGGTAAACGCGCGTTATTTATCATTACCACGAAGTAGAAAAACTTTTTATCTTTTCATATCTTTTTGATATCTGATATAGCTTTTGTTAAATCATCTCTCAATATATCAGTTGGAAAGGGCTTTGTAAATATTGTTATTTCCTTTACTTGGACGCATTTTTCTCAAAAAAGTAAAAAATATTATACTCAAAGCTGCTGTGACATAGAGATAGACAAAAATTGCAAAAGAAATGTGTGCCATAAAATAACTCTATGTTCCTGGGTTTCCATCATCAGAGCCATACTTGGTGGCAAAGGGAACACCTTCGAAATACGCTTTTCCCCAAATGACGGATAAATCGAAATATACATAGCAAAATAGAGGCCTCGAGTATAAGCCCCTTTTTTGGAACTCGTTTAAATATTCTTTCTACGCAATATCCACAAAGATTTGTTTTAAGGTATGTCCTAAGGTTCCCATTTTGCATTTTCAAACCACATTCATTTAACTATTCTTCACCGTGGCGAATGCCTATTCACCTTTAGGGGAAAGTGCCAAAAAGTACGACATTTTAACATTCAGTGAAAGAGCCTACTTAAGACCAATTCGACCCTAGAATGACATACCGTCACTCGTCGAAGCCAGTTTTACGCCATATGCGCTATTTCTAAAAAACAAACGTCTTTAATGCAAGGGTCTTTTGTACTTAGTTGTACTATACAATACTAGTAATAGAGTTAAAAATCCAATGTCAATTAGAAGAGGGGAGGTTGCCAACATGGGGTGAATTCCCAGAGGCGACGTACTTCGTACTCATCATTTCCCCATTGTCTCGTTAGACGAAAATCAAAAACAAACACTTGCAGTTGGGATTTTTGGATCTAAGTACGAATGATTTGCAGTGTTGATGGGTTGACTGTTTGGCTTGGTGTGGCCAATTGTGCCACTGGGATTATATTGTTGAAAGCAATCAAGTTGTCAAGAGAGAAATTCGTTATGTAACCCTTACAACACTTCTGTATGATCTCAAAATCAAAACCAAACACTTGCAATTGGGATTTTTAGATCTAAGTACGAATGATTTGCAGTGTTGATGGGTTGACTGTTTGACTTGTTGTGGCCAATTGTGCCACTGGGATTATGTTGTTAAAAGCAATCAAATTGTCAAGAAATTCGTTATGTAACCCTTACAACACTTCTGTATGATTTCAGATGAGTTATAGGCATTTCAAGACATTATCGTGTAACTTGACGTTGTGAAACTCCGTCGTGTATAAATAATTCACGTAAGGCAAATCAGATATGCGTATTTGTCTGTTGAGAATATAACAGTGTAGTACAAAGTTGTAGTATCAATTTATAACTCGAAACATCTGCCCGTTGTATAACTTGACTTTTTATATAGCTTTGTTAAGAAAAGAAACATAAATATGTGAATATATGCACGTGAATACTTAGGTATATAGTTTTGTTTGTCACTCATATAAAAAATCATTTGGTATTAATGGTCGCCCATTAATCGAAATTCGACCAATAATTAAGGTTCTATTGTTAATTACCTTTTTGACAAGAACGCCATCTTCATTTATCAAGACAAACTACTTTGTTTCCAAACATTATGAATATAGTTTGTGCGCCAACTGTGTTCTTTATCGTTATCAATATTTTTGTTTGTGTGTGTCAAATGCATGGTAGTGTGTGTAATGTTTTTATCCTTTAAGTAATGCATTTTATAAGCATTATTATTGAAAAATATTACTTCTCCCACACATAAACTATAAGTGTGCAAAATTTTATACTCCTCCGTCTGCGCCATCGGCGTAAAGAGGGATCCAAAAATTTTGCGTCACGTATTGAAGTTAAGATTGATAATGATATGATTGCTATTATAAGAAGCAATATAGATACATAGATTTTCTCTTGACAAACATTGTTACATATCTTAAATAACAATATAGAAACATACAGAAAAAAAACATTTAAATCTATTTAAATTTTGTCTTCGAATCACAACTACTTATTTAAATAAATAATCCCACAAAACACAACCCACTTAGATTTACAAATGTAGTCTTCCTAGATCTCTCGCCAACAGCCCCATTTACATACTCACATAAAGAACTACATGTAAGTTGCGTTTCAAATAAAGCCTTCAATGGAAAAGGAGCGCTGAATTTGCTTCTTCAAATATTTGAATATGCTCTCCCCATGTATTGAATTACCAGTGATTTCCCCATGTTTTGGATAAATGTAATTTCTCTGAAGATTGAGTCTCTGAGTCTCGCATCTACGTGATCACAATACTGACGTCCACCGTTGTCTACAATGTCTATCATTTATTCGTTCAATACGCAGACGTCAGCGTTCGACAACTACAGTTCATGCCGAATAAATTCTTGGTGAAATTGCCCGACTAAGATTGAATTACGACGAGGGACCTTTTGACTGCTCTATTTTGCTTACTCCAGACTTCAGAGATTTATTTTTGTTCCATTCCACTATATTCCATATTTCTGTTTGTTTTGTATTCTGCCTACGTCTACTACACGCCTACATTTGGCTAGCGTTTTTTATGTATCAATGGAAAGCATGTAAAAGAGAAATGTGAAGGCATTGCTTATCTATTCAGGATAATGTTAACATAAAGTTATAGTGTTGCTTATTTGTATAGTTCTGTAAATCATGATTTCATTTTCTTTTGGTAGGATTCCGAAATATTATGTTTCATCATACATAAATGTGTGTACGATTTATACTCAGAATTTCATAGCACCAAATCACGTGACATGAGATATTTTTTTTTGTATCAAGCGACTCATCTATGTAGGTACAGTGGTGAAAATATGTCCTTGTGTCTTTAAGTTGTGGCTTATAATATTGCCCTGTGATGGACAGATTAACTGATCGAGGATTTGTAAAATATTTTGCTCAAGGCACCATAGTAGCCTTAAATCTAGAAAATTTTAGCTGCCAATGTAAAAGTTTTTACGCAATCCTTGGAAAATTCAGATCCAAGTAGACCTAAAAACAGCTCAAGTTTAATTTCGATTTAAATTGCAAAAAACATGTATACAGTAAATATTTTCATCAAATTATTGAAACAACATTAAAAAAGATAACAAGTGGCACCATCACTTATGTATTTTGAAAAAAAATTGACACTCCATGCAGGAAAAATGATTCTCTGGATTCAATGGATACTGATAATGTATTGCGTATAGCAATTTAATAATAATAAATAAATAATTTCTACGATCGAATATATTCTTAAATAGATACCAGAAGAAATTTAGACCCAGACCCAGAATCTGATCCCAGATCCCAGACCTGGAAATGCAGACATTTAAATAGTGTTTCTAATTAGACTTAAATTTATATTGTAGTTAAACAAACGGGAAAAACAATCTTTGCTTCAATATTAAACCCATTTTTACTTTAATATTACTGGGTATCCTATCAAAAGTGCAATTAAAAAGGTGACACAAAGTACATTTTTAATAAAAAATACCAAGTTGAGATTACAAGGACTAAAATTCACTGTTACGTTTTTCCAAAATGACATTTTACACCCACCAGTAAAGATTATTTCTAATGCTCGAGGTCGAGACGCAATAAACTAGCGCGATGATAATAAAAATGTTCCTCTGATCCCCGTGTTTCTCCAGTAAATTTCAACGGTGGAGTGCACACAATTTTCGCCCTTAACGCCTTTATTAATATCAGGATAGAACGTTTTAATTTTAATAAAACTGAACATCGGCACGCCTGACATATTTGTCAACCTTCTTTACTTTTGTTGGCATAAAATCATACAGTCGCCGTGGCAGAACTCCGTTCATTGCTTGTACATGTGCAATCAAAAACGATCTTTTTGATAACGGGGCGAAGATATAAATTCAGCAAATAATCCTTGTCCAACATCGTATAAAATGCTAAATCCCTAAAGACAGACGCATGGGATTTAGGCATTTGTCTTTAAAGTAATAAAGGTGCGTTTTATTCGCTCCACCACGGATTATATTTGGGATTTGGACGCCGAAACACGTAGGTGAACCATCGCTCATGTGACAAATTTCTACGTTTGCCTTAACGCGAAGTTCCGTGTTTAGAATATTATATCTGATGTAGGCACTGCGGTAATTTACATTGATTTGCATGTGGAAAGAATAAGACTGATTTATTTGATACAATCTACAAATGTAGGGAGAGATTATGGAAATGTTCTGTTCAATGATGCGGTATGTTTCGGCTGATTGACCTTCTGTGTGATATTTTTTTAGAGTAACAGATTGTGACAAGCTTAACCCTTGAGGTATTGGTTCGTTCAAGCGAATTGCTTGATTCAAATCTTAGTTTCTTTTACTAATACGTGTAGAAAGTAAATTTTACGTTTATTCGTTGGGTGTTTTCTTGAATTCGTTTTCAGTGAAGGTTACTCCTTACTCGTGTAGACGTGATTGTGCTACGAAAGCAACTCCACAATTGTATATTTATGAGTTTACTATTTGTGGAAGGGTATTTTGTTTCCACGCTATTCTTTATTAAAGTTTATTTTCTATAGTTGTGAGCATACTAAATGCTTGATGTATTTGTTTTTTTTTTGTTTCTGATTAAATTGTACAAATTGATTTAACACCAAAGTATTGTAATGTATATATAAATGTCATGTTTTTGTTATTAGGGTAAGTCAACGATACTAAGACATATAATTTTTGTACTAAAATTGATACCAGAATCAATTTAGTAACTACCTAGACACAGATACTGCACTGGACATGTTTATCACAAAAATACCTGGGCAGGTATGCATTGTGAATCGACTCTGAGCTTCTCATATGGCCAGGCGTGTAAGCTAACATCTCTGTCAATGAAGCGCTCAAATTTTTAATAAAAATTGCGATATTAATTGTAATACATACTTTGTTTTACATTTTCCTAGTAAGAATTTTTCCAAAAGTATATTGAATTGACATTACGTGACCTCAATTACCTAAAGATGTTTTACATTGATCATGATATAAACATTACCCACTTTTAAGACATAACCTGTTTAAGATCTGTACTTAATTTAATGTCCTTACCTATTTCATAATCTTTTACATCATTATCCCTAGCTTATTCATTACGTAAGGCTAGCCTTCATAATTATACGCCTTTCTTAGAGATTTTGGTGTTAGATCAACCGTCAACATTACATCCATGACAACGCCTGCCTCACGTTCCTATACTTTTGCAATAATGTTCTACTTTTCATCTCTGCACATTACATATACCAACCCAATGCGAATGATTTTGTCTCTGTTAATCTTAATATCCTCTACCTTAAAATTGTCATGGAATCTAAAGTACTTGCATTTTAGATCATATCATATCATCATCATCAGATTTTAACATCATCATCATTTTCCGTTCATAGCGTTTTGCAATCGCCTCTGTGGTCTAGCGGTTCAGTTGTTGGACTTGACTGCATGAGGTCCTGGGTTCGAATCCCGAGTCGAGCAACAAAAGAAAATTGGGTTTTT
This sequence comes from Calephelis nemesis, assembly GCA_002245505.1. NCBI lineage: Eukaryota > Metazoa > Arthropoda > Insecta > Lepidoptera > Riodinidae > Calephelis > Calephelis nemesis. Next base: position 74,718 of record NJDD01002958.1, read on the forward strand.
CCAATTTTCTAATAAAAAAAAATGTTGCTCGGGATAGGATACGTGCCCAGTTGGCGATAGGCTTGCCACCTATCACATTGTGGGACTTAGTATCTTCGGCTAGTCGTGAGTACCCTGGTTGTGCCTTTGCCTTCCTCTTCGGGGATATGGGCGTGAAGATACTAGCGTTTTGCATCGTTTTGTCATAACCTCAAAGTTCGCCATTTTATTATTCCAGTTTGGAGATTGTTACTCAAAATAGCTAAAATCTTATTCTTTAGTTAACAGAGAATCATTACAACCACTGGAGTCTATTTGGGTCTTCTGATCATCAGAAAATATGTCTTTGTTCTGGCTTTTCAATGTAAAAAAGTATTTTCATCTCTTCTTTTCTTTCTTTAGGTTTTGGCCTTCACGTTAGTATTTAGCCATTAGTCAAGTAGAAATTTGCATCGAATTTTATATCAATTTCAATTAATTATAATTAGTCATCAGTCATAAGTCGTCAGGAAGTCATGTCATCTTGGGTAAAGCGGTGGCTCATTACACAAGCTCTTTAATAAGATTTGGCGTCAACGAGGAAATACACGATACGCTAATTTCTTAATGATTATTTAATTTGTGCTCTTTCACTGAACAAAATTGTACAAAATGCCACCAAAATTGACTAATTTCACTCAATATCAACACTAAATTCAATAATTATGAAAAAACTTTGACCATCTTTTCTCTCGATGGCGCCAAAACTCAATATTTTCATCTCTAAAGTTTAGATAATATAGGTAATAAATAAAATGAAGTGACGTCATATTCAGTATTATTATATTTTAGTCGCATAATTGGCAGTTTTGTGTTTTTATATTAAAAGACCGGTCACCAACTATCGTCCCGGACATCCTGGCACCAGTTATCGACCTCCTTATCGCAGCCAAAGGAAACAGACGATGTTATTATTTATGTTAAACAGTTCAACCCACGCGTGGCGTTTCATATCCAGCTTCAGTTCGCGAATGCTTTGTTGATTATTGGGTGTTTTTTTGTGTTTCTGGAATAATTGTGATTACAAAGGATTTGGTTGTGTGGTAGTAACTTCCACCGTGCGGATTTTCTTTATTGATTCGATTTAGGTAAATATCATAAAAATACTAAATATGCATGCAATTTAATATGTAAGCTATGTTTATAGATAGATATCTGTCTGAAAATAATGTTAACCTGATCTTTAGGGTTACTCTTGAATCTCGATATCATGCGGATTGGAAATTGGAAACATACATGTCATTTTAGGTTCTTTTGAACACAGTATTAACGGATTGTTAAGATTTAGTTTCAAATTAATAATTCAACGAATCCGATTAAATTATTAATTTTTTACTAGGACCTAAATGTTAAGAATTTGCCAGTATTGTGTTCAAGAGTACCCAAAATGACATACTCGATCCAAATTTACAATATTGTATCAATCAAGCTTCAAGAGTAACCCTACTGGTTCTACTTAAAAAGTGGGTTCAAAAAGTTTTTTTTATAGGAAAGAAGGCTAATGAACGAGCTTTTTATGTGACAGAAACTTATTTTCGCAACCTAAGAACGGGTCTAGCACCAGTGCTGTGATAGTTTGCCAAATCGAGCTCTTTTCTTGAAGACCACATAATCGTTATATTTCATAAACACTACCCATATTTGGTTCCACAGTGGTCTACATTACTGTCGATAAAGATTTCTTTACAATATAAGGCACCTTATACATCATAGACATTTGTCTTAATGTATAAGGTACCTTATTTTGCTTTTTCCGATATCAGTTGTTTATAGGAAGCAGCATTGTCATGGTTTAAAGACAGGACACTAGCAGACGATTAGCAATTATTATTTGATGGCATAGGGATGCCATTCTATCGCATGCTAGTTTACTAAACGGCAAACGGTGGTGTGTTTCTATATGACGAACATACAGCAGTATTGATGTTAGGTTTCAAGTAGTATTACCATATAATTTTCTTCCCCGTTTTGGGCCGGGCTCCTTTGTATAATAGACCATCTTCCTTCCTGTCAGGCAACTCGTAAAGGGCGAGCATAGGCTTACCGTTACTAACACAGTGACATCCTACCATGTGGTAGAGTTTCGCAGTGACTCAACCGGATTGGTACCACCGCCTTACCTATTCCTGCCGCCATAACGTCATGACGTGTTCCGGTTCGGAGGGTAGGTAATGTAGCCGGTAAACTTACTTTTGCTCAAGGCCTAACATACCGGCCTCAGGTTGGCAACGCACCATTACCACCTTTGGTGTCTACGCGGCGTGAATTTCTTACCAGCAGGAAATCCGTCTACTTGTTTGCCTTCCAATATCATAAAAAAATATATTTTTAGTTTTAAATAACCTTAACATTAAAAAACTTAATTTGAAAGCAATTAAAATTAATTAAAGTTTCTGAAACAAAATAGCCTAGGCAGGTACTTTTAAATACGAATACGCATACTTTTCTTATGTTCTAATGTAAACGTTTTAAATAACTTTTAATTTTTTTAATTCATTCCGTAGTTTCAAAAAGCCTAGTCGACACCTTTCTTTATGCTAAAATATATTCAATCCAACTGAAGAGTACAGTAATGAGGCGCGGTTCATACTAATTTAGTTTTCTTTATGTAGTTTTGCGTCAAATTAAAAATTTTCAGCGCAAGAACTTGCTACAAAATGTACCAATTTTCTTAATATATTCAAACATTTTGCTATGAAGATGAAATGATAGGAATTGTTAGATTAGTCTTCACTGTTCTGAACTTAACTAGGGCTTAATTAAAAATGTAAATCAATAATAAATAATTAATAATAAAGTACCTAGTGACCTTCCAGACATCCAATAGGTATAAATATTAATTTAATATGTTCCTTTATTTATTTATGTTTTATGTATGTATTGTATAATTTTGTATCGTTTTTTTACCCCCGATTGAAAAAGAGGGTTGTCATACGTTTGACAGGTGTCTATGTGCACGTGTGTAAATATATATGTCTGTCTGTGGCATCATAACTTTTGTACGGATGGACCGATTGCAATGCGTATTTCTTCGTTTGAAACAGTTTTCAAAGCATCAAGTGAAAAAAGCAAAAGCATCATCATGTGACCGATATATTTGATATTTTACACCATCGGCGCTTAGTAAAACTTCCAAATATTTATATTTTTAAATAAAGAAACACTTGTACCTACTGTTTTACGTGTCACTTATAATTTATTCTTTTTTTATACATTATACATTATTACTAATTGCATTATAATATAGCTATTTAAAAAATAATAAATTACAAGTGATACTTAAAACAATACAAGTATTTCTTAATTTAAAAAAATGACGTGATCGATATGGTTATTAGCTGCATCATGTTTCGGTTTCTAAGAGCTTTTTTACATTTTAAGTGATTCTTAGCCATCATCAGGCCATTTTAGAATCAAGTTATGTTTTTGTCAAAAAGCGTTTACGTTTTGAAATACTGACATTAATTTTCAGTCGTCCATTTGTAAAAGTAACATCAAAATAATCTATATCGACAGCAGTAACGATACATTTCATTATTACAATTACAAAACCAACAGCTCATTTTCAAAATTGCAAAGTTGAATAATTTAATAAATTTGTGTTTCTTAAATTTTGTACAACTAAACATATTATACTTACTGCTTCACTTTAACATATAACTTTTTGAGATAGAAAATTTTGTTATTACAATAGACCTGTACTAATCAGAATTTTGTGTGTTATATATAATGAACCAATTAACTGTTACTTTTACTAAGAATTAGGTATAAATAAGAATTGCATGTATTTAATTTTCTAATAAAAACGCTGTTCACGATTGAATGAGTGCCCGGTTGGCCCTACGGTTGCCACTTATTGAGGGATTTCAGAAGTACCTCTGGCTAATCATGGATTTGCTCTGGTTGCACCCATACCCAGGGTATGTTCGGGGATGCAGACATGAGGAGACTTAACTAGATAGGAAGCTATTAAATTAACTATTCCCAATCACCTAACCTATCACAAAAAAAAGTTAAAGGTAATCTCCATCGAATATTATCTTTTAATAATAACCTTTGAACCAATCACTTGAAAATGAGAAGAAACTCATGAAGGGCACTAATAGGACAGCAAATTTGCTCCGATATTTCTAAATACCGCAAACTTAACATCAGGCTAAATCTAACTCTTAATATCTTTGGTCTCATACGATTAGTCTGTAGTGGCGGGATTAAAGAAATTTTTATGAACGTTGCCGTGTTGGAATAAGCTTTCAGGGAGTTGGTAATGAGATATTTTCGAGAGCCCCAGTACTTATAGCGAGCGAAATGGTCTGAAGACGGCCCTGGCAAATGTTGATGGCGTAAGCGTTATTTAATATCCTTTTAATACCTTATTATAAAGTTTCTTTAAGCGTGTAGTTTTTTAAATTTTCTTGAAAACTGATATAATTGGACCGCGTCTCGCAGTGAGTAAGCACTCTATGAAATACATTAATCTATTGAGATGAACGAAAGAATATAAAAG
>NJDD01002959.1:0-47497 GCA_002245505.1 Calephelis nemesis
CTATAGTTTTTTTGTAGCAAAACTTGAATAAACGTATGTAAAGTACGTAACGTACTTAAATAATTAATTTATTCTCTGTATCTCTATGAATCACCAAACAATTAAAAGGATCCTACGAAGCTTAAAGCCATTTGAAAACGACAAAAGGAACGGCATTAAACACGTATTAATTATAGGACTGCATATGAATACCATCTCTCCAAGAGAAAGAATAATGAAAGAATAATGGCGGCAGAGAGCCGGTGTGGATGATACGTAATGAGGTTACTGCTGCCCGATAACGACGGTGCTCGTTACCTCGGAACGGATTAGAGAGCCCTGGGATGTGCGACATGGATGTACACCGATATTGCTCTGAATATGCTAAATGACGCATAATTCTGAGGTGTTTCATATACCATCTTTATAAAGACATGCTATAACTATGCCTGTTAGTCTACGGTAGACAGTTTAAAATAATTATAAATATAAATAAATGGCTTAAAAGATAAAGCGTGTAATTAAATAATATTTTTTATAAATATTGAAATATTTGCACACACAAATATGATAGAATGTGTTGATATACTTAAATATTTTGTAACATCTCATTTACACATATATTTCGTAAAATAATAATTTTCTTTCCCTCTTTCTGTTTAAAAATAAATTGTAGATTAACATCCTGTGTATGCCAAACATTTATATTTTAACATGTAATTATTTTTTTATGTACAGTTAGTTTCATATAGTTAAATGCGTGTAAGTTTGAATTAGTGGAGCTTTATCTATGTCAGATGGTTAAATATCAATTAACTTGCGACATTTCATAATGCTTATTTTTTTCCTTTTTTGCAGAAATCTTGTTGTCTATTGCATAAATAATTAAAATATATCACTAGAAACCTTTAAACTCATTAATAATATTCAGAAATTAATGTTATACCCTAAAAAGTAAAATTTGATTGTTCCAATAATAGACGAAGTGATTATTTTTTTCTAAAAAAAGTGTGAAATGAATAATTTTAGTGCATTGCAGTCTCGAGGATTTAGGCCGAAACTGTAAGTCTATCTAATTTTTAACTACCTTACCCTCCTAATACCTGAAAGAATAAGCTTACGATATTTTTCGTTTTTTATATATTGAACGTCTAGCTTTTCTTGTTCAACAAATAACGTCTTTTTGAATTTCTTTTTGAATTGTCGCTTCACTGTTGGAGGGATAGGGTCTAATTCTCAGGTTTTCTAACAATTAAATTAAATTCAACGGTTACTTACTTTCGTATTTTACTTTTTACTATAATTGAATTTAAGTGTCAACAAGTTTATTGTTTTTCACGAAATATTTGCAGACATTATACATAATGGAAAATTTCGTGGAACTTTAAAATAATTTATTTTCATTGTAAAAAGTACCGACTGACCATCATAACAGTTATATTAGGTTTTCACCGTTTAAATTTTAATTAATATTGTCTCAAGAAATTTGAGGTTTGAATAAAATTTTAGAACTACGAAATAATTTATAATTTATTTAAAAAATATGTATTATACCAATGATATATAATGATGAAATATAAATATAAATTAAAGAATGTGATTGGACAAAAAACCAAATATACCTAATAATAAAAACAAGGACCTGGATTAAATGTTATTGGCAAATCATAATTAATGAAGTGACAAAACGATCGGGCGATTGCCGTACAGGGAGATACACGTCTAACTTTACCAAGCAACTACAAGACTCGGGTTCGGTTCTCGATGGGGGCAAGTATTTGTAAGCTTAGCAGGCGTTTGCCCCGCAGAGTTTCACCCGATTCGGGTAAAACGACCACGTCCATTGTTCTTAATATTTTTGAGTGGCGTTTGCCAAGCCACTTTTTTTAAATAATACTTCTACAGTCAGAATGCAAAATTTTAGATAGAGTGATATAATTTAGGTAAAAGAAAGGTACTGTAGGAATAATAAAAAAAAATTTATTAAAAAATATTTTAACAATTAACGGAAAATAGAATAATAAACATGATAAATAACAATACTCAGTCTCATATTATATCTAACAGAAGCAGCATGAATTAGTAAAACAACTGACCAATTTAGGCAAGTTTTTTTATGATAATGGAAGGCAAAGAAGCAGACGGATTTCCTGATGGTAAGAAATTCACGCCGCCTAAAGACACCAAAGGTGATAATGGTGCGTTGCCAACCTGAGGCCGGGATGTTAGTTAAAAGTAAGTTTACAGGCTGTCTTACCCTCCGAACCGGAACATGTCAACGGCAAGCATTAGACGTTATGGAATAGGTAAGGCGGTGGTACCAATCCTGATGAGTCGGAAAGGTATTGCAAATCTTAACCAATTAAAAAAATCCAATTACAATTGACACGCTTACCGAGACCAAGTGTAATAAATTTCTGATCACAGAATCTAAAAATTACCGTGATGCGCACTAAATAAGGCAAAGGAGACAAAAAAACATCGTTTGTCACAAACTTTTTACCCACAAACGAATTTCATTAAAGCCCTCAGTGAATTTACGCTGCTTTACTGGAAAGCGTGAAGAATTTGTCACAGCACTTCCTGAAATTAATGACTTCTAGTCAGAGCTAACAAGAGGGAAGAATGTACCTTAACGAGTCACCAATATCAACGGTTTAGCCTCTAGAGACCCCGTATCCTTAGACGAGTACATAGACTTTTAAGAAACCCGTTCCCTTTGTTTTTGGCAAATTTGAATTTTGGCGCGCAATTTTGGGTGAGGACATAGCCCCGATATACTCGTGTAAGTACATAGACGTAAACTTACTGGAAAAGTTTTTTAAGTCACCATGCCACTCCTTGTACTTAGGTATATAAAATTAATTTTTTTAGATAAAAAAAATTAACTAACTTCTTTAAAAAAACTCTCGTAAACTAACTAACTTAACTTCTAAAAAAAACGTAACTTCTAAAAAAATCAACTCCTGTATTTTGTATGGAGATTAATTGATTTTTCCGTTATTTCTGAACTGATTTCAAAACTTATCATTTTATTTTAAAAGAGTGCACTTTCAGGGTATCATTGTCATTAAGTTTGGACCGATGGTATCCCAGGGAAACTAAATAAAACACCTACTTAATTTCGGTGTAAGTAGTTAAATTACGTAAATAATATAAATCGAAGCCGAGTTTTTTACAGTTTTACTATTCTGAACTCAGAACAATAACTAAAGCAGCAGCCCCAAACTACACAAGACATTGTGCCACAGGGTCAAAGCATTCATATATTTTAGATATATCACAATTGCTAATAATATGACTAAATTAATATTGATAAAAATTACACGTAAGTGTCCGAACACAAGACGCACTTGACAACACTGTACATGCGACTAAATTAAATTGTACAGTGAACAAACTTTCTTTGCTTGGAATAAAAGTCATACCAAATTCGGCCGAGTTAAATTAGAACCATTAGGACCAAATGACATTTCATTTAGTGACATAGTCACAAAATGTGAAGCAGAGAGCCAATTATTTATCTCTTTTTCCCTTATTTCTCATGTCATAAGTTTGAATAGAGTGAATGATTGATTATGTGTTTTTATTTTTGCCTTCCTTCTATGCTTTAGTTATTGTTCTGAGATTCTGAAATTGTTTTAAAAAGTTATACTTATAATATATATATAATAACATTTCATAGCTCGTAACTTAACTTAAGATTCTTTTATTATAGTCACAAGTTGTTAAATAATGTCATGCCAGTGTCTTGAGTAAAGCGGTGGCCTCGTTACTCAAGCACATTTTGTGAGATTTGGTTGCAAGAAAATAACAAACGATACACTAATTTCTATATAAATATTGCACTTGTGCACTTTAACTGAACAAAATTGAAGTAATTGCCACTTAAATTAACTAATTATACTTATAATATACACAAATTTAATAATGACAAAAAAACGAGTTCAAATCCCGGGTCGGGCAACAAAAAGAAAATTTGGTTTTTCCAATTTTCTAATAAAAAAAATTTACTCGGGATTGGATATGTGCCCTGTTGGCGATAGCCTTGCCACCTATCACATTGTGGGACTTAGTGTCTTCGGCTTGTCGTGGGTGTCCTGGTTGTGCCTCTGCGGAGATATGGGCCTGAAGATACTTACTTTTTTTTTATTTAAGAAAAAACGGCGGCCATCTTATTTCCATCAAAAGCCGTTTTTTTAAATTATCCAATCCTCTCTAATGCAAAGGCAAAGACGATATGTATAACCAATCCGTTATAGATGTCTTTGCCCTAAGGTGAGCCTTAAAACCATTTACTTTTTATAAAAAATAAAAACACAAAGCAACAGTTGTACAAAGAGGTTTTACTCTTTAGAACAAATGTAATAAAAGCCGGCACTGAACTGAACGCGTTTAACAATACAGTCGATCTAGATACCTGAAATCATTGAGACTTGTATCGTAGTAACAAGCGATCGCGAAAGGATTCAGCGGCCGCATTAAAACCAGATGAGGGATAAAAGTTCCCGCAAATGATGCTAAATGATCGCTGCAAACGTGCGACTCGAAGGTTATCATTTCTTTGTTATCCTATTAATATTATAAATGCGAAAGTTTGTATGTATGGATGTATGGATGTTTGTTACTCTTTCACGCAAAAACTACAAAGCCGATTACGATGAAATTTGGTATGTAGGTAGCTGAAGACCCAGAATAACATATAGGCTACTTTTTATCCCGGAGTTCCCGCGGGATTGGGACTTACGCGGGTGAAACCGCGGGGCGCAGCTAGTATTGACATAAGGGACTTGGCATGAAGATATGTATGTATAATCAACAGTGTTATTATTTCTTTTAGAGTTGAGTCTTATTAATAAACATGTTTTTAGGTTATGTTTATATAAGAGAAAACTTGATGCATTTTCAGATGTCTAAAATAGTTAAGAGTAAAACTTCAGTAAATTGTTAGTTTATGACCTTTCTGATTGGCTTGGTCTTTTTGCATTACGCAGATTATACTGGATTACTTTGTGTCCTACCTATAAACCATTTGGAACACTCCTATGAATCTTTTGATTTGATGCCTGCCGCTAAAATTCAACATCAGATTACGTCAGACTTAAAAGTTTCATTTACATCATTTTGAAATGTGGCATCCCTCCCATCGCAATATTTCCCAAAGAACAAATTATCTAAGAAAGTATTTCCAAACAAATGTAATGTAAGAACTCAAGAAAAGGACTTATTCATCCCATAATTGTTTTAGACAAAAAATAATGGTGATACGAAACAAGTATTGCAGTAACAATTTTACAAAAAGTCGAGTTCGTAATAAAAAACACAGCTTTTAACCAGAAAAACTATGTAAGTTTTATTCAAATGATGCCAAATTTTTGATGGTATAATTGCACACGTGTCTACGTACCAAATAAAAAAGGCAAAATAAATGTGGCGGAGATAAAGTCGCCCGTCTGCGCTGTCTGCACGGGCGATTGGTTTAGTTAGCAGTGAGCGTCGCGCCTCATTTGCTTGCCACGACACCAGCCGGGACTTTGTTAGCTCTCTTTTCACTCCACCACCAGACTCTAACTATATCCTCACTGATAAATCCCTGTCACATTATACGTAACATTTTCGTATGAGTAGACTTGCAATTACGCTAAGCTTCAAAAATATGTTGGATCTATTTTTGGATTCTGAATAGTCGTTAAAATATAAACCCGACGTAGTTGGTGTCACGTTTTCCTTATAGAAATTCATAAATCTTGCATATTCAGATAACTATTCTCATTTATGTGCATTTATTATCTAAAATATACATACATAGGTACTTATCTTCACGCAAAGTACCTTGTAAAGTAGGCAGAGTGTGACGAATGTTAAGTTTCACTATTTCTACCTCTTCTAGTGAGTTCCATGGATGTTAATCGTCTATTACTACACATATAATTAATACCTAAAGGCTTAAGTTGACATTGTAGTCTGTACTGTAGTGTATAAAAGCCATTCGAGTACATTAGTATATTATGATAATATTTAATATTACGTATATACAATTAAAACTTTATTAAAAAATAATAAAAACTGAAATTTCAAGCTTATATTTCAAGTCTGACTCACTTCGATTTTTCTTATGAGTGACACGGTGAGGGGTTTATTTCTTTTTAACGATGGTGCCCCTGGTCGATTTTGGGCCTTAGTCTTATACTATGACTTTTTGACTTTTGTATTTAGAGTAGGCGGTTGACTTGCCCAATAGGCCTTCCATTCTGGCCTCAGGACAACGACGCACCTGTAACATCTATATTCTATGGTATCTCTTTCATTATCTTTCATTATCAGTAAAGCCGTGTACTTGTGTGCTGACCTCTCACATGAAAAAATAGGTGCTGGCGGCTAAAGATAGACAGTAAAACACATTTTTGTCATTTTCACAATGTTTATTTGTCTGTGTGTAGCGGATTTTGGTAGATACTTCTATATTCCAAGAGAGATAATAGGCTACTTTTTATCTCGCTTACTAAAAAGGTTCACGTGGGAGAGTGCTAACAGGCAAAATGTAAATTTGGCTATAACTGGTTCACGTCTCGCCCAATTTCATTCATACTCTTTATTTATTTGCTTTCCTAAATATTAAATTTAAACCTTTTTTTATTCATATTTTCCCATATAATCGCCTCTTTGGTCTAGCGGTTCAGTTGTCTAACTTGACTGCATAAGGACCCGGGTTCGATTCCCAGGTAGGGACACCGAGAAGAAAATTTGGTTTTTCCAATTTTCTTATAAAAAATGTTGCTCGGGATTGGATATGTGCCCGGTTGGCGATAGGCTTACCACCTATCACATTGTGGGACTTAGTGTCTTCGGCTAGTAGTGTGTGCCCTGGTTGTGCCTCTGCTTGCCTCTTCGGGGATATGGGCGTGAAGAAAATACTTTATTTTCCCATATGTTTTGTTGCTTACAAATCACTGACAAAACACTACAGTAAAAAGTTAACAAATCCCGAGTGTAGAGAAATGTTTAAATGTGGTACGTAATACATAAATAAATATTTTTCTACATTCTCACTACATATCTTCATACCAAGCCCCTTGCAGGTTAGGCAGAGAGTGCCGAGTATTAAATCCGCCGGGTCGGCTAGTTAATAATAAGTGTGGTAATCAATAATATCGTCGTTATCTTATTCCAACGATCATGTAAATAAATTGTCACATAGTTTCTCGATATACATTTTAAGTAAAAGTAGATTATGTATCCGTTCATCTGTAGATGGTCTTTGTTTTGATATCATGGAAGGTGACTTAAAAGTCGTTTGATGAGGTATGCCTGGGCGTGCTGGGATTGAAATGGGAGCGTGCAAGCGGACACGATGGGTGACACGCTGAGGGTTGTCGTTAGCGTTTAATGATTTCTTAATGATCTTGCCCCTGGTCGATTTTGCGCCGTAGGTGTTTTGTATTTGTTTTGTTCTATTATATGTATATTGTTATTATTGTATACTAGCTGCTCCGGCAAACTTCGTTTCACCCGTTCAGTATGGAAAATATTGAAGTAATATTTTTCCTATTATCGCCTCTGTGGTCTAGCGGTCCAGGTGTTGGACTTGACTGCACGAGGTCCCGGGTTCGAATCCCGGGTCGGCCAACCCAAAATTGGATTTTTCCAATTTTCTAATAAAAAAATGTTGGTCGGGATTGGAAATGTGCCCGGTTGGCGATAGGCTTGCCACCTATCACATTGTGGGACTTAGTGTCTTCGGCTAGTCGTGGGTGCCCTGGTTGTGCCTCTGCCTACCTCTTCGGGGATATGGGCGTGAAGATACTTTATTTTTCCTATTTACCCTGCAATTTTCCCTGTATTTCTTTTCATAAAAACCTTCTCCTGGTAATAACAAATACAATAAAAAAAGAATCAGCCAAATCGGTCCGTCGTTCGGAAGTTAGGCGCTTACCAACACATTTAGCGATTCATTTTTATATAATAAGATTTATAACCGTCACGTTAGTCGAGGGGCTAGCGTGCACACCTAACTCCACCGACAGACGTGAGGCTCGGATTCGATTCCTGACGGGAACAGGCATTTGTGTGATGAATATTTTAATGGCTGCATTTTCGAATTAATACCCAGACCTTTTTAATTTATTCTTTCCGATATTAGGATTGAGCAGGCATATGTATGATTGAAAATAAATATCCGTATATTTGTATTAAATTTAATGGGGCGTTTATAAATTTATAAATATAATATAAATCGCCTCTATGGTCTAGCGGTCCGGGTGCTGGACTTGACTGCATGAGGTTCCGGGTGCGAATCCAGGGTCGGCCAACAAAAAGAAAATTGGATTTTTCCAATTCTCTAATAAAAAAAAATGTTGGTCGGTATTGGAAATGTGCCCGGTTGGCGATAGATAGGCTTGCCACCTATCACATTGTGGGACTTAGTGTCCTTCGGCTAGTCGTGGGTGCCCTGGTTGTGCCTCTGCCTACCTCTTCGGGGATATGAGCGTGAAGATACTTTTTTTTTATAAATTTATAGCTGTGTTTAACTTAACTACACCTATGAGACTAATGAGTAATTTTCGTATCTTTGTTTAAGACCAATTCGTAAAATTAAAAATGTGTCCAGTATTATTAGTTGTAACACTTTTACTGCAAATTATTGTTAGTTAAATAATTATTTTATTTGTGTTAAAATAAGTTATTTTTTTTATGATATTGGAAGGCAAATAAGCAGACGGATTTCCTGGTGGTAAGAAATTCACGCCGCCTAGAGACACCAAAGGTGGTAATGGTGCGTTGCCAACCTGAGGTCAGGATGTTAGGCCTCGAGCAAAAGTAAGTTTACCGGCTACCTTACCCTCCGAACCGGAACACGTCATGACGTTATGGCGGCAGGAATAGGTAAGGCGGTGGTACCAATCCGAGCGAGTCGCTGCTAAACTCTACCACCTAGTCAGATGTCACGGTGTTAGTGACGGTGAGCCTATGCTCGCCTCTTACGAGCTGCCTGGCAAGGAAGGCACATGGTCTATTCTACAAAGGAGCCCGGACCAACACAGGGAAAGTTAGATAAAGTTATTTAAATGAGGTGTGCCGAATTGTGTTGGAATTGAAATGCAATCGTGCAAGCGGACACGATGGCTGACACGCTAAGGGTTGGCGTTTAATGATTTTTTAATGAGCACGGCCCTTGGTCGACTTACGGCCAATATTAATAATCAATCCTAATCCAAAACTCGCTGTCCAAGATTGATATTTTGATCCATTTTTATGTTATTACTTGCCAATAACATATGTGTGGACTGGATTAATGGCAATTAGGTATGGGATAGGCCGGCGGATACGCAGCTATCTAGATTGCTGGAAATCCATTAGATTGAGATACATTATTAACATTGGCCGTTAGTGTTCGTGACGTTATGAAAAACGTGACACATTTGTTATGTATCACTACCACAATTAATCCTGATCATGAATATAAAATATCTTCACGCCTGTATTAAGGAATCGAAAAAGAGGAATGTTGATGTACAACGAGAGCACCCACGATTGGCCTAAAACACTAATATAGCCAGCCTTATAGCCAACCGCACAGGTATCCAATCTCGGGCTACGTTGTTTTATTAGAAAATTGAAAAAAACACATTTTCTTTTTGTTGTCCGATCTAGATATGGAACCCAAGACTTCATGAAATCTAATTCAATACCGGACCCCTAGTCCACACATCCGATGAATATATTCCTCAAATGGTAATATAGAAACATATTTTATTATGGTAGCTTATGGTAGTTAGGGTTAAACCTAATTATATTTTAATTTTTTTTCAAATATTGAAACATAATATGTTACAAATCTTAATAATAAATCTGTATAATTTTAAAGATATTTGCACACCATAATGTTGTAGAATATGTTGGTATTAACAAATGTCTTTTGTTATAGTTCTTTACACACATTTTCGGCAAATAAATTTCATTTTTCAAATAATTAAACTAGTTATAAATATAAATAATTGGCTTAAAAGTTAAAGCGTATGTAATTAAATAGTTTTTTTTAACAATATTAAAATATTTGCACACCAAAATGTGGTAGAATATGTTGATATACTTAAATATTTCTGTAACATCTCATTTACACACATATTCCGCAAATAAATAATTTTCTTTCTTTCTTTCTATTTTCGACCAATGCTCAGGAATGCTCAGTGCTCAATTTTTCAGGATTTTCTATGGGCGCTCTTTTTCTGTGAAGGCTGTTAAGTTATGTAATAGTTTGCTAACTAATATAAGACTTGCAAACGTTGACTACTTTTAAAACTTTAGTAAAATTACATTATTTGAAAAGCCAAAATTGATGTGGTATTTACTTCCATTTAAATTATATATTATTGTTACGTCTTAATTTGAAATGGTGTATCTTGTTTATATTAGTTTTACATTTATACCATTTTTGTTTTTGTTATTCTAACGCGCTAATCTCAGGAACTACTGGTTCGAATTGAAAAATTCTTTTTGTATTGAATAGACCATTTATCGAGGAAGGCTTTTGGCTATAACATCACGCTGCAACTATTAGGAGCGAAGAAATAACGGAAAATGTTAAAAAACGGGGAAAATTATTTATGCTTAAAGGCTTCCGTTGCATGCGCTGCGAAAATGGTTCAAGACACCAAAAATATATATGTGTAAAAGAATTATTTCTCTTGAAATGATCTAAAAAAATGTCCGCAACAGTGTATGTCTATCTTTTAAGATTAACTCACTAGAACCTTTTTTTATGGTAATCAAATTTGGTCGAAATTTATGCATTACTAGCTGCGCCCCGCGGTTTCACCCGCGTAAGTCCGAATCCCGCGGGAACTCCGGGATAAAAAGTAGCCTATATGTTATTCTAGGTCTTCAGCTACCTACATACCAAATTTCATCGTAATCGGCTTTGTAGTTTTTGCGTGAAAGAGTAACAAACATCCATACATCCATACATACAAACTTTCGCATTTATAATATTAATAGGATTTGTTAAGAGTTGTATCAACGTAATAATATTAATCTTTATCCAAATAAATGTGTTGTAAATTAAGATAATTATATTGTGACCAAAATTGTTTTTGGCATCACTTAATTTCAATGAACATGTTAGAAGTTAATTATTACAATTTTAAAATAACACCGATATAAAATACACCCGCGCCGTATGATGTGAAAAATATGACTGACGATGTGAAAGATGAATCGCTTATATGTATATTTATATTTAAACAAACTGAACGCGTGGAACGAAGTTCGCCGGAACAGCTAGTACAACAAATAAGAATTAGCAAAATTTTTCCACCATCATCCATTTCATATGATGCCAAAGACCATGAGAGATACAGAGATTAGAATTATTCATTATTTTAATGTAAGTGATTCCCTCCGAGAAAAATTTAAAGAAAAATATATTTTAACCTTGAGTTCACTATACATTTATGAGAATTAAGTGAATGCTAAAAAAAGTTTTGTATGTTTACAAAAATATGTGACGCTCGCAATGTAATTACGAGAAATAATTTTAATCTTGCTGTACACAAAACTTGTCTCCATAAAATTAGTAAATCCTTTTTGGGTCAATGTATACGTTTCTTCAATGAGCTGTCCAGTGTTATTAGAGATCTACCTTTAAATAAGTTTAAAAAATGTAACAAAGCAAAATTATGTCAAAAAGGCTATTATACGGTCTCAGATTATTTGGAAGATGAACATGCTTGGGGATAGAGATTTCAATCTCCCACTGCAATTTGTAATGTGATTTGTTGCACTTTTTGTTTTTATTAAAATTAAAATAAGATAATAATTTATATTTTTATCTAGTTTATAATATAATTATATACTACTTTATAAATTAGTATAATATATTATTAAAAAAAGACAAGCCCACTGAGTTTCTTTCGCCGGATCTTCTCAGTGTGTGACCGCGATTCTGATCCGGTGGTTGTTTACAAAAATGTCGACGAGCACAAATACCACTTATGGACCATCCACGTGAGTAAATATTTTTCTCATTCGGGTTCTGATTCATTTAACATTCCATTATTAAATGAAAAAATGTATTTAAAGTGACCCAGTTAAAGTTTACCCCGTGTTGGTCCGGGCTCCTTTGTAGAATAGACCATCTGCCTTCCTTGCCACGCAGCTCGTAAAAGGCGAGCAAAGGCTCACCGTCACTTACACCGTAAATTCTGACTAGGTGGAAGAGTTTAGCGGCCTAGATTGGTACCACCGCCTTACTTATTCCTGCCGCCATAACGTCATGACGTGTTCCGGTTCGGAGGGTAAGGTAGCCGGTAAACTTACTTTTGCTCGAGGCCCAACATCCCGGCCCCAGGTTGGCAACGCACCATTACCACCTTTGGTGTCTCTAGGCGGCGTGAATTTCTTACCATCAGGAAATCCGTCTGCTTGTTTGCCTTCCAATATCATAAAAAATCGTCCGTGTGTTTAACATGCAGGCGTGGTGAGTTCCGAAATAAAAGTTTAATCTTTGCAAATGTAACGAAATTCTCTTAAAACCCTAAAGTAGCGGAAAGTTAATTAAATTAAATGTATAGAGCTAGGGCTACGAGAGTTAAACAATGGCTAGAAACGCATTGCCAACCGCCACCAAATTTACATTCCTCATTGTGGAAACATGTAAAAATACTAAATATGCAATGTTTGATAAGAGACAGATAACTACGTTTGGGGTATCTTCACGCCCATATCCCCGAAAGAAATAGGCACAGAGCAGGGCACCCATGATTAGACTCTAAATCCCACAAAGTGATAGGTGACAAGCCTATCGCCAACCTGGCATATATCCAATCACAGGCAACATTATTTTTATTAGAAAACTAGCTGTCCCGGCGAACTTCGTTCCACCCGTTCAGTTTGTATGGGAAAAAGTAAAATGTTGTTTTTCTTAGTTTTCTCGCAAGTTTTTTTCCTTATCTTTTAAACCTTCCCTGAACTTGAACAAATAATTCAAAACCAAAATTAGCGAAATCGGTTCAGCCGTTCTCGAGTTTTAGCGAGACTAACGAACAGCAATTGATTTTTATATATATAGATTGAAAATATGCAATTTTTTTTTGTTGCCCGACCTGGAAATAGAACACAGGATCTCAAGAACAAGTCCGACGCTAGACCGCTAGACCACATAGACGATCGACTAGGTTTTAACTTAAAAACTATGTTTTAACTTAAAAAACATATTTTTTTTAACCATCATGCAAACGGAGTAGATTAGTCATATTAGGGCATCGAGAATCGTGGTGAACGCATCCGAAGGCACGTCACTGCCGCGGGCGACCATTAAAAATAATCGATGCCCGCGAAATATCGAGGGCTTTCCACTAATGACATCGCTCGAGAAAACAAAGGGAACGGGGTCGGCTCCCCGATACCTGGGAGAGTTTTCATAGCCGCAAATAGATTCTAATGATACTTTTCATTTCTAACAGTGGTCGCCCTCTGGACCACATTCTAACATCATTATATTCATTCTTGAAGACATTTAGTTTATTAAATCTCAGTTTGACTACAGACTATGAAATATGTACCGCCTTACCGATTTCTGCCGCCATAACTTCAAGACGTATTCCGGTTCGGAGGTTAAGGTAACCGGTAAACTTACTTTTGCTCGAGGCCTAACATCCCGGCCTCAGGTTGGCATCGAACCTTTGGTGTCTTTAGGCGGAGGGAACTTCTTACGATCAGGAAATCCGTCTGCGTCTTTGCCTTCCAATATCATAAAAAAAGACTATTAAATAATATTATGTACCCGGACATCGTCTAAATTAGTAAGTAAGTAAAATAAGTAAGTATCTTCACACCCATATCCACGAAAGGGTTGGCAGAGGCACAACCAGGGCACCCACGACTAGCCGAAGACACTAGTGGGACATTGTGGGACAATATGCCCGGCCTATCGCCAACCGGGCACATATCCAATCTCGAGCAACATTTTTTTCAATGGAAACTTGGGAATAATACATTTTCTTTTTGTTGCCCGACCCGGGATTCGAACCCGGGACCTCATGACGTCAAGTCCAACGCATGAACCGCTAGACCACAGAGGCGATCACTGAATCTGAATTAGTAACGCCGTTTTATTTATTCCTGTCGCCATAACTTCAGTGCTTGTCTTGTTTTGCACTGACAGGTCCAAGGGGAAATCTAGCCTTATATCTCGGCAATAAGATAGCTACGCACCTGTAACATATGTCTATTGGCAGATAGTTGTATCTTAATACCGTAAGAACCGCCTGTTTGTTCGCTGTGAGATCACAATAAAAATAACGTCAGAAAAAAATATGACGTAAATTGTTATGATACTTTAACAATTTACGCAATAAATAAATAAATGTCCCTGAACAAGTGACACAAATTGAATCTAACCCCAAAGTAAGCAAATTACATGCTTGTGTTATGGGTCTGGTCAACGATATGATAAATATGATAAACAGCCAGACCCGGAAATGCAGACATCTAAATGTTTATCACACAAATGCCTGCTCCTGTCGGGAATCGAACCCGAGCCTCGCGGTTCGTCGATAGAGTTAGGCAAGTACGCTAGCCACTCGACAAACGAGGCGGTCAGAGCATTAAGCATTCTAGTATAGCTACTTGCTTACATTTTGATTAGTAATTTTCATTCTGTATCTAAGTTTGATATTCAGTAAAACTCTTATAAATCTCCTCATATCCTATAAACTGTCAAACACACCATAAAGATTTTTTATTTACTATCCTTGTCTACCTAGACTTAAATGAAAATCAGATATTTTGAGGCATGTGGTTAGAAATTATGCATATGCTTGAGAAATAAAGATACATCGAGGACAGATTATTCAGTATCTAAGTCAGATATTCAGTAAAACTCTTATAATTCTCCATATATTCTACAAACTATTAAACACACCATAAACATTTTTTATTTAGTATCCTTGCTTTCCACACTTCAATGAAAATCATGTATTTTGAGGCATGTGGTTAGAAATGCTGCATATGCTTGAGAAATAAAGATACATCGAGGACAGATTATTCAGTATCTAAGTTAGATATTCAGTAAAACTCTTATAATTCTCCATGTATTCTACAAACCATCAAACACACCATAAACATTTTTTATTTAGTATCCTTGCTTTCCAGACTTCAATGAAAATCATATATTTTGAGGCATGTGGTTAGAAATTATGCATATGCTTGAGAAATAAAGATACATCGAGGACAGATCATTCAGTATCTAAGTTAGATATTCAGTAAAACTCTTATAATTCTCCATATATTCTACAAACCATCAAACACACCATAAACATTTTTTATTTAGTATCCTTGCTTTCCACACTTCAATGAAAATCATGTATTTTGAGGCATGTGGTTAGAAATGCTGCTTGAGAAATAAAGAAACATCGAGGACAGATGCTATTATTTGAGAAAACAAAGCGATGGCGAAAAAAATGAAGTTGGCCCTTGTTTATCTTATTGCAAGTGCAAAAAAATACAAAAACCGCCTACGATTTCAAAGACTAAACTTCTTTTTTCATCTAAGTACACAAAAATTGAGTATTTTTTTCGATTATTCTAAGCTGTTATTATCAGATCCAGACTTGGTGGCAATGAGAACACCTTGCAAGTATGATGCTCTTGCAAAAAAAATGTTTCCAGTAATGACAAAAGAATAGATACAGATACATAAATAAATACAGGAGTCGAATTTATAAACTCTTACGCCTCCCCTCCTTATGCAAGTGTGTTGAAAAGAATTATTGAATCACAAAATCACAACAAACTAAAGTATCGTCACGCCCATATCCCCGAAGGGGTAGGCAGAGGCACAACCAGGGTACCCACGACTAGCCGAAGATACTAAGTCCCACAATGTGATAGGTGGCTAGCCTATCGCCAACCGGGCACATTTCCAATCCCGAGCAACATTGTTTTTTACCTAGAAAATTGGAAAAACCCAATTTTCTTTTTGTTGCCCGACCTGGGATTCGAATCCGGGACCTCATGCAGTCAAGTCCAACCACTGAACCGCTAGACCACAGAGGCGACTCACAACAAACTAGTTTGATAATATTTTAACTTAGATTAAACTATCTCTTGTTATTATTTCTAATGTTGGGGCGGTCAACTATGCTGAAAAGACTATCTGCCTCCTTGCTCGACAGCAGGTGGGGAGAGAGATAGTTTCAAATATTGACAACAACTAAACAACATTCCATTGGTGGTAGAAAAAGCTTGGCCTTGCAAGGATACGATGCTGTTCATCAACTATATTGGCGAATAAAAGAAATTAAATATTTTTTTCTAAAGTAAGAGAATAAATCTGTTTGTCATGGGTGTAAGTCAACACTAATACATACATAAATACTAGATTAAATTAAACATCCAAACGCTAAATTACAGACATCTACACACTTTCATCTCTTGTCTCCCCTGTCGAAAATCGAACTTAAGTCTCGCGGACGATTTATCTATTGTATTATAAAATAAATTAGCATAAAAGTAAAAAATGTTCAGTTACCCCTGACAAAACCTATCCGTGACCTATGTTTAGAAGATGAGTGAAGAATAAGGTAAGAACATTCGTTTAGAAGTTATCATACAAAACACACACACACACACACTCTTTTCTATACAGATTTGATAAAATAATGTAAAAAATGCAATAAATAAAAATACATATAATTAATAAGGTAAAGTATCCAATTATTGACACTTTGAGATGTCTACTTAATTCTGTGTGTTAAAGATATGGCTGAATGCATGAAATACAAATTTATTTTTTACCTTTTAGAACCTAATGCTATTTTGGCAGAACGTAAAAGTAAAAAAAAGGATGTTGTAAATATAATAAAAAGGTCACTGAAAATAAAACCAAAAGGGAATCATACATGAAATATTTCCTAATTTGAAAAGTAAACTGTAGGGTTTCAATAATGAGAGTTTATTTGGTGAATTTGACAATAATAGGTTAATTCGTGTGGAAGATGTTTGCGGAACGCGGCGCACCGCCTCCTGCTTTGTTTTTCTTGCAAATGAAATTATTGCTGGTCAAAGACGTTTGTACTGAATGGAAAAGACATAGCACACGAAAATACTTTTAATGTGTAGATTTCGACATGTTTTCCCCGTGTTGGTCCGGGCTCTTGCAGAATAATTTGCCTTCCTGTCAGGCAGCTCGTAAAAGGCGAGCATAGGCTCACCGTCACTAGCACCGTGACATCTGATAAGGTGGTAGAGTTTCGCAGCGACTCGCCCGGATTGGTACCACCGCCTTACCTATACCTGCCGCCATAACGTCATGGTGTGTTCCGGCTCAGAGGGTAAGGTAGACGGTAAACTTACTATTGCTCGAGCCCTAACTTCCCGGCCTCATGTTGACAACGCGCCATTACCACCTTTACTGTCTATAGGGCGTGAATTTCTTATCATCAGGAAATACGTCTTTCTTGTTTGCCTTCCAGTATCACATAAAAACAAATATTCTTTTTCATAAAGTTGTCCATTAAATGTGAAATGGTTTAATTAGACATAAGATATTATATGTCTAAATTTTCTTATCACTCTCAGTAACTTAAACAATGAGGAAATCATTAGAAATAGACTTAAACTTACATAAGTGGCCAACTATGACAACTATACGCCAGTAACATATATGTGGCTATAACCAATGATATTCTATACCAACATCCATAATCCTATCCTATTAATATTATGAATGCGAAAGTTTGTATGTATAGATGTAGGGATGTTTGTTACTCTTTCACGCAAAAACTACAAAGCCGATTACGATGAAATTTGGTATGTAGGTAGCTGAAGACCCAGAATAACATATAGGTTTCTTTTTATCCCGGAGTTCCCGCGGGATTGGGACTTACGCGGGTGAAACCGCGGGGCGCAGCTAGTAAAATTATAAATGTGAAAATGTGTTTGTATATTTTTTACTCTTTCATGTCTAAACGGAGTAGCGGATTAATGTAACTTTTGATGTATTTGTTTTTTTGTAGGATATCGAAAGGCAAACAAGCATACGGATTTCTTGATGGTAAGAAATTTACGTCACCAAAGGTGGAAATGGTGCGTTGCCAATCTTAGGCCGGGATGTTAGGCCTTGAGCAAAAGTAAGTTTACCGGCTACCTTAACCTCCGAACCGGAACACGTCAACGGCAATCGCTGATATTATGGCGGCAGGAACAGGTAAGGCGGTGGTACCAATCCGGGCGAGTCACTACGAGGCTCTACCACCTAGTCAGATGTCATGTTGTTAGTGACGGTAAGCCTATGCTCGCCTTTTACGAGCTGCCTGGCATAGAAAGGTAGATGGTCTATTATCCAAAAGAGCCTGGACCAACACAAGGAAAAATCTTCAATCTTCGGACATGCAAGGCCTGTGTCATGTCTAACCTATAGTCTATACATCTTTGGTTGCGGGAATAAAATATTTTACCGTCAGTCAATTTGCTGGGTTCACTCGAAATGTTCCGTCAGATATTAAACAGAGGTTAAAATTTTATTTGCACCAAGTTATTGCCCGAATGCCGACGTCTCGGCGTGATGTACGATTCTCCTCGGCACATCGGCTCGGTCGTGGGCCATTATTGTTCGATGTAAGACAATGTTTCTAAATATAATATAATACATTTATTTATAGCTTTTGTGAACGACGAGTTGGGGATCATACGTGATGGAAGGTCAAAATTTATCTTTCTTTTCTTCCGTCCTCTAAAAGGGCTCATTACCATTTATAAAATGTAACACCAAATGTTAGTGAGAATGAGGCCTCGGGAACTCCAAGTACTTCCCCGGGATTGAGTTGGCGTGACTTTATTATTATTATTATTTTATAAATAAAATATTTTATAAAAATATTAATAAAAAATATTTTATAAAAATGTTCTACAGGATTGTAAGCAAACGTAGTTTTTGATTGCAAAAAAATCGAGAAACAACAAAGATACTTATTTAGTATCTTCACGACCATATCCCAGAAGGGGTTGATAGTGGTACAACACTAAATCACGCCTTTCGCCAACCGGGCACATAATATCCAATCCCGGGCAACTTTATTTTTATTAGACAATTTAAAACAAATTTTTTTTTTTTCATTTTCTGTTTTGTCGAACCCATAACCTCAAGAAGTTAATTTCGACCTATGTTTGCTCGAAGCAATTTAATTATTTAATTATATTCCGTATAACCTCAATAACATCGATATGATAAGAGATTAAATTAGATTAATTTCACAAGGTCATTTAACCTCACACCGTAACTGTAAGTATAGACAAGAGTGACTTTTTTCACAGATTAGTAATGTCACTGACAGGTTGCCAGATTTATTTATTTATTTCATTCTTTATTGTACACAATTTATGACTGAAAATATGGACAGTGATAAACAGAAATGCACAAAAGATTTAGTTCCGTTTCACAAGTTTTAACTGGTAATATTAAATATCTATACTGACAATCAATAAAATACTAACAACACCAATACATGTAGTTTAATTGTGAAACAGTGTTCCCAAGTATGGCTAAATTGGTTTGTGGCTTACGTGTTTTCAAACCATAAAAACATATTTTTGCCCAGTTGTTTTGTTGATGGAAACTATGAAAATATAAGTTGATTGGACAGCAAACGGGGATGGTTAGAGGGCGCGTCAGTTTGAATGAACCTCTGATAGGAGTGGAGTATGCAACAGCCAACAAAGCTGATGTAATTGGTGCATTGTACGGGGCCGCAGGCGGGCATCGTTAGCCTTTCTTTCCCAGACGCGGTTTTGTCCGGGGCTTGTTAATTAACTATGAAATTAATTGATGCTGCAAAGTTTCCGAGTGAAACTTGAATTAATTGGCACGTCCGACTTCAGTCTAATTAGGAGCCTGAGGCTTTTCAGTATCGCTCGTTGATGCCGTGAAAAACACACACAAAAGTGTTGTGCGAACGGTTTGCGCGGATTTTCGAATCAAAGTATGGCTGGATCGTTAATTGCGACCGCGCCTGAAACAGATAATGCTCAAAATAGCCCCTGATCTGTAAAATGTATATAGTTTTATCTGGCTGTGAATTTGTTAGCAAAAAATGCTTTTGGAACTGTACATTAATAGACGTCAGACTTTGACAACTCTCTTTAACTGTTACCACCCCATCTTTATTGTCTCTGGCGTCTAAAGACGTCAAACTTTTTTTTAAAAGTGTAAATCGTTTAAAATTTAAAAAAACAACAAGTATGGTTGGATCGCTAATTGCGACCTCGCCTGAAACAGATAATGCTCAAAGTAGCCCCTGATCTGTAAAATGTATATAGTTGTATCTAGTTGTGATTTTGTTAGCAAAAAATGCTTTTGGAACTGTACATATATACTGTACATATACGTCAGACTTTGACAACTCTCTTTAACTGTTACCACCCCATCTTTTTTTCTCTGGCGTCTAAAGACGTCAAACTTTTTTTTAAAAGTTTAAATCGTTTAAAATTTAAAAAAAGCAACAAGTATGGTTGTATCGCTAATTGCGACCTCGCCTGAAACAGATAATGCTCAAAATAGCCCCTGATCTGTAAAATGTATATAGTTGTATCTGGTTGTGAATTTGTTAGCAAAAAATGCTTTTGGAACTGTACATTAATAGACGTCAGACTTTGACAACTCTCTATAACTGTTACCACCCCATCTTTATTGTCTCTGGCGTCTAAAGACGTCAAACTTTTTTTTAAATTTTAAATCGTTTTAAATTAAAAAAAAAAACAACAAGTATGGTTGGATTGCTAATTGCGACCTCGCCTGAAACAGACAATATTCAAAATAGCCCCTGATCTGTAAAATGTATATAGTTGTATCTGGTTGTGAATTTGTTAGCAAAAAATGCTTTTGGAACTGTACATTATTAGACGTCAGACTTTGACAACGACCTGAGTTTTGGCGCCATCGAATGAAAAGATGATCGAAGTTTTTTCATAATTATTGAATTTCGTGTTGAATTTGAATGAAATTAGTCAATTTTGGTAGCATTTTGTACAATTTTGTTCAGTGAAAGAGCACAAACGAAATAATCATTAAGAAATTTGCGTATCGTGTATTTCCTCGTTGACGCCAAATCTCATAACAGAGCTTGTGTAATGAGCCACTGCTTTACCCAAGAGCCTGACCTGACATGACTTCCTAACGACTTATGACTGTTGACTAATTATAATTAATTGAAATTGAAAAAAAATTCGACGCAAATTTCTACTTGACTAATGGCTAAATACAAACGTGAAGGCCAAAACTTAAAGAAAGAAGAAGAAGACTTTGACAACACTCTTTAACTGATACCACCCCATCTTTATTGTCTCTGGCGTCTAAAGACGTCAAACTTTTTTTTTTAAACTTTAAATAAAAAAAAACAAGTATGGTTAAATCGTTAATTGCGACCTCGCCTGAAACATAATGCTCAAAATAGCCCCTGAACTGTAAAATGTATATAGTTGTATCTGGTTGTAAAACTGTTATGAAAAAATCCGTTTGGAACTAACTGTTGGCCCGGGTTGGCTTAAAAATTGCAGAATGCTTCCTTAAAACGTTCATCCTCTATTTTAGGACATAGAAAAATCAAAAAGAAAAGTAGTGTATGTCACTCTCCAGAAATTCAATTATTTTATGTCATTTCCTCGTGTTGGTCCGGGCTCCTTTGCAGAATAGACCATCTGCCTTCCTGTGCCAGGCAGCTCGTAAAAGGCGAGCATAGGCTCACCGTGACTAACACCGTGACATCCTACTAGGTGGTAGAGTTTAGCAGAGACTCCCCCGGATTGGTACCACCGCCTTACCTATTCCTGCCGCCATAATATCCGTGCTTGCCGTTGACGTGTTCCGGTTCGGAGGGTGAGGTAGCCGGTAGACTTACTTTTGCTCGAGGCCTAACTACCTGGCCTTAGGTTGGCACCGATCCCTTACCATCTATGGTGTCTATACGCTTCTAATTTCTTACCATTGGGATATCCATCTGCTTGTTTGCTTTCCAATATCATAAAAAAAACATTATTAGACGCCAGACTTAGACAATTCTTTTAACTGATGCCACCCCTTCTTTATTGTCTCGAGTATCTAAAGACTCCAAACTTTTTTAAAATTTTAAATCGGTCGTAAAAAGAAAGCTCATGTTAAAATAAAGGTTATTACCAACAAGACCAGTGGTGATAGAGTGCTGTACAGTAATTTGCTTAGTTAGGGAACCACCGTCTTTCCTATTCCTGCCGCCATGATGATGGTGATGTTCCAGCCCGGTAAACTTGCACAATAGGTCTTCCATCCCGGCACCAGGACAGCGACGCACCTCTACCATCAGGAGAGTCGTAGGCTTGTTCGCTGACCTGTCATACAAGAAAAGACATCTTTTTCTTAAAGGCAATACATTTTTTTTACGGGATATTTATTTAATTACTTATATACGTACGTACCTTAGATAAATTTTGAGATATTTAGAAACAAATAATAACTAATTGTTTTGAAAGCAACTTTTTTGGAGTATTAAGACACTAATGTATAATTATGCAATACCAATAAAAAGCAAACTTTTACTAAAGATAATTCAATCCGTTCATTCGATGAAGCGGAATTGTCTTGAGGCAAGGATCCACCATAATTAACATGCATTATGAAATATTGAAAATGACCCAACCCAATGTCGAACCCGAACCCTAATTACATGTTCTTATCTTAGCCCCACGTTCCGCTCGTAATAACTAGCTTTCTGTTTATTAAAACGTGTTTCAGACTATTATTTGATATTTTTATGTGGTAAATAACATATTTCTAACCGCCATGTGTTAATTGGGTTTGTTCCGGATGTTGTTAACGAGCCGTACAAAATAACTACGGATACTACAGTGCGCTTGTTAACTTGTTAAAATGCTTATTCTTATCTTCAATTGCAGGTTTGTTCCTAGCACGAGTACTTAGGTAAGAAATTCAAGAACACATTTTTTGTTTTGCTTGTTTATAATTGAATATCGGAATACAATTATAATTAGTCATACCTAAGTCGTCAATAAGCCATGTCAAGGTCTTGAGTAAAGCGGTGGCCTCATTACTCAAGCTCATGACGTGATATATGGCAGCAAAGAAATACACGATACGCTAATTTCTTCATGATTATTTCATCTGTGCACTATCACTGAACAAAATTGTACATCCACCAAAATTGTCTAATTTCACTCAAAACACAAAGTTATAAATATGAAAAAAATTCGACCATCTTTTCTCTCGACGGCACCAAAAATCCTCCGGCCGAAGTCATGAACAATTTCTAGTATTCTAATATTTCACAAAATTATATTCCTATACGATACCTCCACACATGTTTGGTTTCAACAAACATCTCCCCATGCGCCAATAAGTACTAAAGCAGAACCTACTCGTGGAATAAGCCTGTTTCGGACCGATTGCACAAACTGAAAGGTTGTATTTCGTTCGACAAGCTACAAAATGTATCTTATTTCCACATCATATACTCGTGTCCCGTAAGTACCTGTAAGAAACCTTTGGGATTTGAAATATCGGTTCTGTAAAAAACATTGCAAAGATTTTACAATTTATGCTTTACTCAGTGTTGCTTGCTTCATCTGCGTGAATTCTGTTATATTGTATACGGGATAAAAATAGGTTGGTAATGTCAAGTATGTATGTTAAATTATATTATATTTATATCTATCTATATATATAAAAATGAAACCCGTTTTTCTTGGTCACGGCATCACGCGTGAATGGCTGGACCGATTTCACTAATTCTTTTTTTGTTGTATTTTCTATCATTAGGAGAAGGTTCTTACGGAAAAAAATATCAAGAAAATCTCTCAGAAATATTGAAAAATATACATTTAATTTTGCATATTTTAAAAAACGCGCGTAACGAATGTCAATGTCATTCACAGCAATAGACTATAGCACAGATTAGATATTAGTAGGACTATATTGAAAGAGAATTGTTTGTTCGGAAACGTGGTTACTTAATTAAATTCAAGCATCATTTGTTCGGAAACGTAATAACATTTTATTTTTTCCCATACAAACTGAGCGGGCGGTACGAAGTTCGCCGGGACAGCTAGTTCGTCAATAAATTTACTAAACTGGGTGTTTAGTAAATTTACCAGAAATGCAGGCATGTAAATCTTCAGTACACAAAGGCCTGTCCCATCAGGAATCGAACCCCAACCTCGCGGTTGGTCGATGTAGTTAGGCGTGCACGCTAACCACTCGACCAACGAGGCGGTCACAACACTTTAAGTCAAATGATGCATATGATACGTCTACTTTTATGTTGCAAACGTAAACTCGTATTGAAAATTGAACTAATCCTATTAATATTATAAATGCGAAAGATTGTATGTTTGTTTGTTATTCTTGCTAAAAACTGCTAAACCGATCTTTATGAAATTTAGCACACACGTAGCGGGTAACTTGGATCAACACATAGGATAGTTTTTGTCCCGAAAAAATGTTCCTGTGGGACCTTTAATCACGCGGGCAACGCCGCGGGCTGCTGTAGCTGTTACTAGTAATAATAAATAAATAAATATCCCTGGACAAATGACACAAATTGAATCTAACCCCAAAGTAAGCAAATTATATGCTTCTGTTATGGGTGTTAGTCAACGATATTAATACATAGAAATACTTAAATAGATACCAGAATAAATTTTAATAAACACTCAGACCCGGAAATGCAGACATCTAAATGTTCATCACACAAATACCTGCTCCCGTCGGGAATCGAACCCTAGCCTCGCGGTTGATCGGTGTAATTAGGCATGTACGCTAGCCACTCCACCAATGATATCTATATAGGTGTGTGATATCTGTGTGAAAATTTATAGCAGACACACTTATACAAACTAAGTCGCTACGATGGAACTTAATGCTTTTATAATATATTTGCATTAATATAAGACTAGTGAAGTGACCAGTAATGTCCTGCCAGAGTAATGCAAAATCACCTCGTTATACACAAGAGGCCATTGTCGCGGTAAAGAGGTCTTGATTCTTCAGAGAACGCCTCTTCTCCTGAAGAGGATGGAGTTTAATCAATTATATGAAATTATTTACCATTTGCATTGTATACTTTGTAGACTTTTATAGGATTTATATAAAAAAAGGTATCTTCACGCCGAGGTGGTAGGCAGAGGCACAACCAGGGTACCCACGACTAGCCGAAGACACTAAGTCCCAATAATGAAGAAGCATTCCTCAAAATCACACAATCAAGTGATAGTCAAATCATACAAAAATATAGGAGTGTTTTCTTTAAGTTTGAACTATAAAGCATTCTAACAGAGAGTTTTAATTTATTCCCAGCGTTACCCAATTTCTGATAATATTGATAGTTTCCGCTATGGCGAGTTTCAGTAACACAAACATACGAATATTTACATTTGATTCACTCATTATTATTTTTCAAATAACAATTTTACTTTTCCAAAAGTAATTTAATTTTGTTATTTGAAATAGTTTGTGTATACAGACGACGATAAGTGTACAGTAAGTAAGTAGCTTTTGAGACTTACTCGAAAATAACTTTTTACTGGCTCTAGGGAATCTCTTAAATCTTATAATAATAACAATTTCGAAACATACTTCTTGTAATAACTTAACTTTTTGATTTTAAATACCTTTTTAGGGTTCCGTAGCTAAAAGCCAAAAACGGAACCATTATAGATCATGTCTGTCTGTCCGTGCCGTATGTCACAGTCACTTTTTTCCGAAAATACAAGAGCTATGTTGAAACTTGCTAAGTAGTTGATGTATTTTATAAACCGAAGATGCGGTTATGCATAAATGCATAATTCTGTTTCTGTGTAAATATCTTAATTTTGAGGGTTCCCCATACATAGAATTAAAACTTAAAATAAATTTATAGTAAATCCAGTGTGGGGAGTTCATAGATACTCGTACTATGGACAGGTCTTTCAAAACGATATTGAGGTTTCTATAATCGTTTTTTTTTTCAAACTAAATAGTTTGTTCGAGAGACACTTTCAAAAACGAAAAATGTGTCACCCCAGAACCTCTAAAATAAGAAAAACATACAGCTCAAAAATATATATGGTGTACTTCCATGTAAACTTCCACTGGAAATTGGTCTAAAAGTGATCTAGTAACTAGTTTTTATTAACAGTTACTGTAACACCAAACACTTTATTTTTTTTATGATATTTATGGCAAACAAGCAGACGGATTTCCTGATGGTAATAAATTCCCGTCGGCTAGAGACACCAAAGGTGATAATGGTTGCTGACCTGAGGCCGGGATGTTAGGCCTCGAGTAAAGTAAGTTTACCGCCTACCTTACCCTCCGAACCGGAACACGTCATGACGCTATGGCGGCAGGAATAGGTAAGGCGGTGGTACCAATCTGGGTGAGTCGCTGCAAAACTCTCCTAGTCCTAGACCTAGTCAGATGTCACGGTGTTAGTAATGGTAAGCCTATGTTCGCCTTTTACGAGCTGCCTAGCAGGAAGGCAGATGGTCCATTCTGCAAATGAGCTCGGACCAACACGTTGTAATTGCCTTATTTTATTGTAGTTTAGAATCGCGTATTTTGCAAAAGTGACATAAACTGCTTTATACTTAGTAAATAAGAAATTAAATTCCAGTGAAGTTGTAAAAACCGCGAGGTTGGCAACACATTAGCTGTTTCAAAAATAATAAGAAATATGAAATGAATTCACTGAAAGATCACATATCTTAAGATGATTGTTGCTAAGGAACCCTGCATGGGCAAGTCCGACTCGCACTTGACCGCTTCTTTTGTTCATTTTTTGTAAGCTCTAAATATTCATCGGTAAAAAATATTGTGCGCACTAATAATAATATCGCTTTTTTGGTACATTGCTAAGCCTAAAACCGTCGATTCTCTTGCGTGTCAATTAACTTCTGTGATTTTACTTCTATTGTAAATATCTATTTCATCGATTTTGATAAAGCATGACCTACATTATAAGTGGGATCCCTATACTTCAATTAGTGAGATTGCGATTAATATTGATATGGTAACAGACAAGAATTCCAATTATTTTTATCTGAAATATTGATAATAAACCTTGAAGGAGTTTGTAATAAGTTAAGTATTTTCGCACCTTTATCCCGGAAGAGGTAGGCAGAGGTACAACCAAGGCACCCATGACTAGCCGAAGATACTAAATTCCACAATGTGACAGGTGGCAAGCTTATCGGCAACCGGGCAAATGTCCAATCTCGGGCAACATTATTTATTTAAGAAACTTTAAAATACAATTTTTTTATGTTTTGTTACTGCCTGACCCGGGAATCGAACCCGGGACCTCAAGAATTCAAGTCCGACTTCGGACCGCTAGACCATAGAGGCGACAATAATAATAATGTTATATATGTAAACAATACTGTAATATGTACAGATTTATAGATGTATCTTTAAAATTCTTAAAGTTGTGCTTCGAATGTTTTTGTATAAGTGTGTATAGACCATAGTCTGTGGAAGACCAAGGAGTCTGTAATTTTGCGACATCTTTCTTTAAGTGTGTCGCATTGTTACGACTATATAAAC
The DNA here is from genome assembly GCA_002245505.1 of Calephelis nemesis. Taxonomy (NCBI): domain Eukaryota; kingdom Metazoa; phylum Arthropoda; class Insecta; order Lepidoptera; family Riodinidae; genus Calephelis; species Calephelis nemesis. The sequence goes on from NJDD01002959.1 coordinate 27,542, forward strand.
AACAATGAACTATTAGAATTGTGTACATTTTCCATGTATTTTCGATTGTTACTGTCAAGACGGCCATTCTCAAGTGGACAAGTATAGTGCGCGCTCTCCATACTAAAAACAAATAAATTTAAACTTACATGTTTTATTTATTTATTTAACACTATATTGCACACAAAAAAACAAAAATACACAAAATACACGAGAAGGTAAAAATGCACAAAAGGCGAGCTTATCTCTAACTAAAGAAATTCTTCCAGCCAACCCAAAAAAAATGAAGCTGTGAAAATAAAATGGAAGGCTTCGTGTACAAAAAAAAAACAATTAACAATTAACGTGTTTTATGTAACGACAAAGTTTGCAGAGCCTTTACCATGCGTTGTTATAGATTACGTTCGGTAAGTTACGTGTAGAAATCTATGACATTTTTGGTCTAAAAATGAGTTTCTCTTAGTTACCCAATAGAGCCGCTGTTCAAAGTTTTCATACAAATAATTTTGTCGCCTTTGGGTTCGAGCGGTCCGGGTGGTGGACTTGACTACATGAGGTCTCGGGTTCGAATCCCGGGTCGGCCAACAAAAAGAAGATTGGATTTTTCCAATTTTCTAATAAAAAAAATGTTGGTCGGGATTGGAAACGTGCCCGGTTGGCGATAGGCTTGCCACCTATCACATCATGGGACTTAGTATCTTCGGCTAGTCGTAGGTGCCCTGATTGTACCTCTACCTCTCTACCTCTTCGGGGAAAAGGGCGTGAAGATACTTTACAAATAATTTACAGAGACGGTAGTGACTGTAGTCAACTTGACAAGTCGTTAAGTCATGGTAAGGGCTCTGATCGCCACATCTTTATAATAAAGGTGGTAAAAATGGTTTACCCACCTGAAGCTGCTATATTAAGCGAGTTGTGTCATTAATTTTAATAAGTACCATATTTCAAAACCGGATTACCGGACGTTGAAGATATTGGCTATAGGGATAGCTAAAGCCAGGCGAGTCTTCGTAAAACAAACTACTAGTATTTTTGGTCACGGTTGTAGTGACCCCCTTGTGCTTGTTAAATATCAGTTTTTACACATTCTTTAAAGTTGACCTGGACCAACACCCAATATACGCACTGCATTGCTGTCTAAGGTTTTATGCTAGTGCATAATTTTTGTCAAATTATAATGATTATTAAAAAGAAAATAATTATTGTTACATACATTGTTTACCATACCATATACATGTTTACCATAAGTAATGTTTAAATAAACATACGCACACAAGCACTAATTAATACAGTTACATAGAGATTGACTTTTTTATTTTAATACTATAAAAAACTTAAATTTCTTTTCACTCAATATTTTCAAAACATTATAAACTGAATAGTGTATATGTAATATTATATAGTGAATAGGTTTCTTCAAGTAAAGTGTTTCTTCACCTTAGGAGTTATTTTTGCTTTTCTTATCGGACTTAGGGCCAATTGCATGTTCCTGGGTTAAGTTTAATAACGGGTTAAACTGTCAAATATGTACTGAATTAGTCCTATGTTAGAAGCTAACTTTGAGTTAAAAATTTAACTGAGAACCGTGCAAGTGGGCCTTAGTGATATTAAATTGAGCTGTCCAGTATAAAGCACTGAATATCATTTTTATATGCATATAACTTAGAGGTCATAACATGTACAAAATTAAAAACTTCATGATATTTCATTAATGTTCTAGTGAAACATAATTTATATTATTTAATTTTAGACTGATGTAAATTGAAGCAATTCGAAAGAATAAGAAAGCTGCGAAATATTTTGCATCCCCTCTTATTTTTCAGTAATCGGAAAATAGCAATATGTTAACTTAAATAGATGGTACACTAAAGATGCTTTGCTACACTATCTTGTTAGAGCTATAACTCCATGTAGAGCCGCTTGCAGTGGGGTCTACGGCCTACGTCGACATGAGGTCGTATATTCTGTCATTTAAGTTCTTTATAATACCTGAGATTTATGACATACAATTAGCGCCCTTTTCGATTTATAACCAATTCGTTTCAGTTATTCCAATTTAATACCTCTAATGAGATATTAATTTTATTTATTATATTACAATAAATTATTGACTTTTGAGGAGTTGTATTTTGATATGAAATATGATATTTATTATTACCTGCAAACTGAAATGTTATTCTGAGTAATGAGTGAGTATCTTCACGCCCATATCCCCGAAGAGGTAGGCAGAGGCACAACCAGGGCACCCACGACTAGCCGAAGATACTAAGTCCCACAATGTGATAGGTGGCAAGCCTATCGCCAACCGGGCACGTTTCCAATCCCGACCAACATTTTTTTTTATTAGAAAAATGGAAAAATCCAATTTTTCTTTTTGTTGGCCGACCCGGGATTCGAACCCGAGACCTCATGCAGTCAAGTCCAACACTCGGACCGCTCGACCACAGAGGCGATAAATGTTATTCTGTACATTTTTTTCTACCCTATTATTTTCATCCTGGCATTAATCCCGAATCAGTGCTTTTCGGGTTTCCTATATTCATGTTCTAATGAACTATTTCCAATGACATCTTAAAGCCAGGCAGCTTACTACGAGAAATTCTCTCGTCAGAGAGCTCTCATCAGCTCCAGTCATTTTGTTCAAGCAACGGACATCCAGGCCCTGATGTCACCAGTATATTTTTAAATCCTCAAATTACCACAAATATAGATTTTTATCGCTAAATTTATTGTAAGAATCAGTTGCTGTTCGCCAAACCTAAAAAACTTAACCGTTCTGTTCCCTCTGTTTGTCTTAATGACTAGCCGAAGACACTACGTCCCACAGTATGATAGGTAGCGAGTCTATAGCCAACCGGGCATATATCTAATGCCAGACAACGTTATTTTTGTTAGAAATTTGATCATGCCCTTTTTTTGCCCGACCCGAAGATCGAACCCAGGACCTGAAGAAGTCGAGTCCGACGCCGGACCCTAGAGGCGATTAACAAATATATTTTTTTAAATTATAAAAAAAATTAGCGGCTCATTCCGTCTTCGCACGGGTATAATTATACATATAAACCTTCATCTTTAAACGCTTTATCTATTAAAAAAAACAGCATTAAAATCCATTGCGAAATTTGAAAGATTTAGGCATACAAAGGAACAGAGAACGCGACTTTGTTTTTAACCGAGTTCAAAAAACGAGGAGGTTCTTAATTCGGCCGGTATATTTTTTTTATGTATGTACACCGATTTCTCTGTGGTTGTGGAATCGATTTACGTAATTCTTTTATACTATGTAGGGATTATTTTGAATTAATATCACTAGCTTTGTAGAAAAAAATTTCAGCAGCCCGATTTCTTGGTGCTTAGAAGTGTATTTAAAATGAGTATTTTTCAAATTTCAACTCAAAAGAACTAACGTCAAAGCACAGTTTATTAACGTGACAGAGTGTTTCTAAACACGTTGGAGTAATCCAGACAAGAAATCAGGAGCTTATCTCTAATCGCCTATTAAGTTCGACAGTATCTGAATACCTGTTACCAATTATTAAGTAAGTATCTTCACGCCCATATCCCCGAAGAAGTAGGCAGATGCACTACCTGGGGCTATTCGTGGGTGCCTCCCACGACTAGCCGGAGACACTAAGTCCCACAATGTGATAGGTGGCAAGCCTCAAAACCTCAAGTCCAGCACTTGGAACGCTAGACCACGGAGACGACAACGTTACCAATCATTAATCTATAAAACTGTTATACACATTACCTCTAATATGACATGAATTATATACTTTATGAAAATAAAATTAAAATCATGACATTTTACTAGTGTTGTACTTCACATTTATTGTTATCGAAATGGTCAAAGTAAAATGGATGTTTATCTGTCTTAAATTAGTATAAATATGCTAGTGTTGTCCGCGCCGGCGCCGCGGGCCCGCGTAAATCACGCACAACCGCTTATTAAGTTGTTCCGCCATGTTGTTGGCCCACGCGTGTGCCCGGCAATGTGTCCACGCCCTTATGTTTGCGCTAGCTTACAATCTTGTAGTCGGATTTTATACAGATAAATCGTTTTAAACACACACCGTGTACATGTGTGCGTGCGCCAATCATAACAGTCTAATATAATACTAGTTGTTGTTTGCGTCTTTGTCCGCGTATTAAAGTTACTTATTTCTCCTGCGGGAAACCATTTAGATATCGCGATATAAAGTAGCATAAGTTCTTCCCCAAATGTACTTAATGTCTACAAACAAATTATGTCATAACTTCTCTCCGTTACATGAAAAATGGACAAACTAACAAACACACTTTTGCATTTATACCATTAATAGGAATTAAAGTTTATGAATTTCAAAATCGAAACCGGTATGTTGGTAAGAAACTAGTAATGAATGAGAAGGAAGCCAGATAGGTTTGTCAGGATCGTGTAGTTGGGCACTCGATACTCTCTGCCTACCCCGTAAGGGACTTGGCATGAAGATATGTATGCATGTAATTTCAAAATTCAAATTATTTCATAAATAGTATATATCACTTTTATTTATGAAAAATAATAAATATTAATTATACGTGAAACATTTTATGTACTTACCTATATATTTTACAACGACCACCTGGTCGATGATATTTTACCACGAGATTTAGGGTAATTATTTTAAAAGCCGTAGTGTTTGGTGGCTGATCCGCTCTAATGGGGCTAACTGAAAATCAGGATTGACGGAATTATTAGCAATATTATGAATAGCCTTATCCACAATTGAGGTATTATAACAAATTTTAGTCGGCGTTTCATTTTTTCACATTTTTTTCGATTATATATATACAATTTATTTACAAACACTTGTACTTTCCACAATATATTTAAAAAAAAAAGTATCTTCACGCCCATATCCCTGAAGTGGTAGGCAGAGGCGTAACCAGGGCATCCACTACTAGCCGAAGACACTTAGTCCCACGATGTGATAGGTGGCAAGCCTATCGCCAACCGGGCACATATCCAATCCCGAGCAACGTTTTTTTTATTTAGAAAATTGGAAAAACCAAATTTTTTTTTGTTGCCCGACCCGGTCTAGCCAACCGGTTACGCTATTTATTTATTATTTTCGGATTTGGCCTTAGTTCACTCGTGGTGACATGACGGCCTCATTGAGAAATACGAAAGTAAATCCTAAACAAAGTATAGTTAGCAAGACCGTCAGCTTTTGCTGAAAGACATCGCTGAGCATACCTACACAAGGACTTTGCTTGACATGATATCAGCCAGCTGAAGTTCAGAGTTGTTTCTTGTTGTCAAAAGAATAAAAATTAATCCTCAGCTGGCTTCAGACGGGTATCACCTACAGTCAAATCACACTAGTTTTTTATTAACGTATGGATTTGGTAACTCAGTTACACTCTAATAATAGATTAATCTAGTAATTGAATCGCCTCAATGGTCTAGTGCCCCTGTGTTCAACATTGAGTTTATGAGGTTCCGGGTTCCATCTCCGGGTCGGGCAACTAGAGGAAACTGTTATTTTTTAATTTTCTTATGAAAACAACGATATCTGAGATGAGATAAATGTTCTGTTGGAGATTAGTTTGCCACGTTTAATTTGTAGGACATTATTAGTATCTTGGACTAGTCGCAGATGGTCTAGTAACTAGACTCTAGTTGCATCTCTACCTACCCCTTAAAAATAGGACGTGAAGATACTTTTTATATTCAAATATTTTGATTTTTATTCCGCCATTGTAGTCAATCCAGTGTCAGACTCGCCATTATCATGTTTTAGAATCTAAAACATGATAATGGCGAGCTTGACGCTGACGATCTAAAATTTAGATGATAGAAAGTTGCCGGTAAAGCTTACTTATACAAAAGATTTGATTATCTTCACAAACTTCCAAAAAAGGCCTAAGTTCTGTCATTGCACATTTTTCTGTCAAAATGACAGTTTAAAAAGCAACGGCTGTATTATGACATTAATTATTTTAAATCGGCATTAGAATTAGTATAACTGCTACAACTTATTTCATTGTTTGTTAACGTTCTTCTATGCTTTGTTGACCAACACCTACATATCAAGTTTATTTATTTACGTTCAAGTTAGATATATTCGTGTAATTTATCTTAAAATAAATCGTAATAGAATTAAAAAATAACTATTTTTTAGATAAGGTTAATGATGTGTACAAATGTCAAATAAAGATTTGTCTATAAGAAACCTTTATTTCTAGAGTTGCCATTCGTCCCATATGTACGGGATTGTCACAGGTTTTGACCATCGAGTCCCGTATTTGTCCCTTGTTTTTGAAAATTTCAACAAATTGTCGGTAGACAATATAATTTTAAAATGAAATTTACCCAGTTCTACGATTACATAGTTAAGTCAACATCAAAATATGACTTTGCAAAATGTTAATTTGTTTATAATATGTATTGATAATAAAGTCCCCCGCCGCGTCTGTCTGTCTGTAAGCGATTTACTCGAAAAGTACTGAACAGATTTTCATCCGGTTTTCAACAATAGATAGAACAATTCTTGAGGAACGTTTTAAAGTATAGTAAGTTTATGTTTTGTAGTAAACCAACGATATTACAACGATATTAGTTCGGTCGGCACAAAACAAGCCGATCGGGAGCTTCCCTCGAAAACGCTGCCAAAGCCTTTTGAGTTTTAACAAAACAATGTATGGTGGGATTTTCCTTTTCGATAGATCTCAAAAAAAGTAAGCGGTGGTATATGTCTATCCTTAAAGAATAACCCACAATAACCGTTTTTTGAGTTTACTTAAAACAGTAAAATGAAGAGTTAGTTTAGAACATATTTTTAACAATACAATATTAACCCTTAATCAAATAAATCTGTTAGATACGTTATGCGTGTAATATAGATCAAAATTGCCTTTTACACTATCAAACAAAAAAATTAACAACTAATGAGTAAGTTAAAATCTCCGGGCGCAAAATTAAATATCGTTGAAGCGTAGCAAAGACATGCGCGCTTACTGCTTTCCCCCCTTCCCTCAGCCCCTCTTGTGTCTTTTTTTTTTTGTAGGGAGACAACAAGCACACGGATTTCCTGATGGTAAGAAATGCCGTCGCCTATAGACACCAAATGAGGTAATGGTGCGTTGTCAACCTGAGGCTAGGATGGTCGGCCTCCTGCGTAAGTAAGTAAACCGGCTACCCTACCCTCCAACCGAAACACAACAATCTCGAGCATTGTCATTTTGCGGAAGGAATAGGTAAGGCGGTGGTGCCGTCCGGGCGAGTCGTTGCAGGACTCTACCACCTAGTTAAATGCTAAATGCTTTAAATGCTATATAAGTCGAGCGACACACAATACATACCAAATTTCAACGTAATCGGTTCAAATTTTTTGACCTCCTGACATCCAGACATACTTACAAACTTTCGCATTTATAATATTAGTAGGATTTTTATTCTTGAATAACCGAAGCGAAGCGAGGGCAGACAGCTAGTTAATTATGATAAAAAAAATACTATACTAACTATAATTACTTAGTTTGTCAGGTGTAATGACGAATAAAATTTTAGATTAATATTTTTTTATTTGTTGATTTTTTAAATGTCCCGTATTGGTCGTTGAAATTTATGGCAACTCAATTGTGCTAAAAATGTTGTAAAAACATGTCATGCCTTCCATCCATTGCCCTTTTAGAACGGCGTTACTGTACTAAAGTACGGATCTTTATTTGAGCTTGGCTGTACCAATGATATTGATTGGAAGGTTTAAGGGTGGTTAATAATTATTCTGATCTTTTTTTTTTGTTTAAGTTTTCATTTTGTTCTCTCCCGTAAGAAAATAACATACTTTTCGTGATGGTAACTTTAATACGTGTAAGGATACTTATGAGGAAATGTGCCCGGTTGGCGATAGGCTTTGCCACCTATCACATTGTGGGACTTAGTGTCTTCGGCTAGTCGTGGGTGCCCTGGTTGTGCCTCTGCCTACCTCTTCGGGGATATGGGCGTGAAGATACTTTTTTTTAATTATTATTTAATTGTATTGTATAATTAGTGTACTATTTAATGGCAAAGATCTTAGGCCACGTATGCTAATCTACCGGCTATCCTATCCTCCAGCTAGCACGACAATGAGATTATGACATTACTAGCTGTTGCCCGTGACGTTGCCCCACATGATTCGTGTACCCACAGGAACAATTTCCGGGATAAAAACTATCCTATGAGTTAATACAAGTTACCCTCTATGTGTGTACCAAATTTCATGAAAATCGTTTCAGCAGTTTTTGCGTGAATGAGTAACAAACATACAAACTTTCGCATTTACAATATTACTAGCAGCTTCGACTACGTAACCTGGCTTTTATTCCACTGATTTTGATTAAAGAAAGCCTATGTCACTTAGGAATAATGTAGCATTGTAAGGGTGAAAGAATAGTTGAAATCGGTCCAGTAGTTTCGGAGCTTATTTATTTCAAACAAACAAAAAACCAAACATTTCCTCTTTATAATATTAATATAGATAATATAGTGCCATGTGGTCAAACAGTGGAAAGTAATACCACCTTAAAATGTTTAAAATATATAAAGCAGACAAGCAAATATACATATAGGCGATGTATACCATCAAGAAATACATCTCAAATGTACTGGTGGAATCCTATTAACATACTTCTCACAGGGTATACTTCTCCTGTAACACCTGTGGTGTATCTTACCACTACGTCCAGTAGAGCCATACGTTTGTTAGTTCTTTCATGCCAACAAAACTACATCGAGTGACATGTCATAGAAGCAAGGATTGCTCGGACTTGGTGCATGTACCCATTGTACAACGGCTGTGAAAGTTGTTTTCCTTTGTAGACGCAGACAACAATGAGCCATTTCGAATTAGGTATCGATGTATCTGCCAATGGTTTTCACGGCCCCATTACAGATCCACGCCTACGTACTTTGGAAGATGAAGATTGTTCCTACATTGATATTTACGATGATTCGCTGTTTGTGCTTTTTTGTACATTTACCAGAACGGCAAATGTAAAAAAAGTAATTACTTTGTACATTTTTTGCAAAAAAGTACTTACTTTTTTACAAATATGAATCTCAAACGTAGATCTATTGTGTGTACTTTGTCCTAAGCGCATAATTAATATTACTGCTACTGGAAGTATGAAATTCGTCAATTTTGACGTCAAAAGTAATTTTGCATTGCAGCAACGTAAAGCTGGGATGTTGTATCTTGCCTAAGTTTACTTCTTCCTTTTTTTTGTTTTTGTATAAAATCGTATGTATATAGTCACATGTGCGCGGTCCCGGTTTACTTGACTTAATGAGGTTCCCAGGCCAGGCAAAACGAGAGAATTTGGTTTTTACAATTATTAATCGTCTCTGTGGTTTAGCGGTCTAGATGTTGGACTTGACTTCATGAGGTCCCGGGTTCGAATCGGTTCGGGAAAATCCCGGGGAAAAAAAAGGAAATGGGGTTTTTCCAATTTTCTAGTAATAAAAAATATGTTGACTGGGATTGGATGTGTGCCCGGTTGGCGATAGGTGTCCCACCTATCACAATTTGGGACCTAGTATCTTCGGCTAGTCGTGGGTGCCCTGGTTGTGACTCTGCCTGGGCATTCGGGGATATGGGCATGAAGATACTTTCTTACTTACTTTTTTATCTAATTAAAAACATGTTGCTCGGGATTGTTTATGTCCCGCTTAATGATAGACTTGCCATATCCCATTACATTGTGGAACTTAGTGTTTTTGCCTCGTTGTGTGTGCCCTGCTGTGGGATATGGGCTTGAATTTACTTTACTTCATTTTTTATAATTTAAGAATTTCTCATTAAACGATATACTTATTACTTGATATAATAACCCCTGACTGCAATTGGGGTGCTATAAGATTGACTTGTGTTAGTGTGTGTGTGGGTGTGTGTGGCATTTTAAATTTTAAAGCTGATGTGATCGAGATGATTCTTAGCTATATTACAAGTTGACTTTGTCAGATGATATTAAATATGTTTAATTTTAGCATTATTAAAAAGAACATCTCTCATTACCTTAATAGTTAAACAAGTAAAATAATTAATATATTTGAATTGTAAGCTCGTAAGTCCATTATAGCCTACTTAGTAGTGATAAACTGGCTTTATTTAAATGCATATTTTTGTAATGTTATAGTTTAGTTAGTAAGTCGCCTCTGTGGTCTAGCGGTCCGGGTGTGGGACTTGACTGCATAAGGTCCCGGGTTGGAATCCCGGGTCGGCCAACAAAAATTCCAATTTTCTAATAATAAAAAAAATGTTGGTCGGGATTGGAAATGTTCCCGGTTGGTGATAGGCTTGCCACCTATCACACTGTGGGACTTAGTATCGTCGGCTAGTCGTGGGTGCCCTGGTTGTGCCTCTGCCTACCTCTTCGGAGGTATGGGCGTGAAGATACTTTTTTCTTAGTTAAAATCAGTTAGTGTTGAGGGTTCATTGTCATGCGAGAACGAAATTGTCTAGACAAACTATAAAAGCTTACAGTCAATTTTATTAAAATGTAATTTAGTTTAAGAGTTGATAAATAAATTAAAAAAAAATGAGAAGTTACTTTCGTTTTACTTAACTATAATCTGTCAATTTGGCTAACTTCACACACAGGTTTTACACATTTACACATCGATAATAATTTTAAAAAAATATTATCGATAACGTCGATAATTTTATTCCCCACCTATATCATTCTTTTTGATGTTATTAAATGAGTTTGTTGTCGTAGATTTGTATATTTATACGTGACTGGATCCTGTCCGCGGCTATGCTCGCGTATAAGATTATTTAGCTGTCCCACGGGTAGCCGGTCGCGCGGTTAAACAGGGACACTTTTGAAAAACCGGCTTTTTTTATATAATATTGGAAGGTAAACAAGCAGACGGATTTCCTGATGGTAAGAAATTCACGTTCAACCTGAGGCCGGGATGTAAGGCATCGAGCAAAAGTCAGTTTACCGGCTACCTTACCCTCCAACCGGATTACGTCAACAGCAGGCATTGACGTTATGGCGGCAGGAATAGGTAAGGCGGTGGTACCAATCCGGGCGAGTCGCTGCGAGTCTCTGCCACCTAGTAAGATGTCACGGTGTTAGTGACGGTGAGCCTATGCTCGCCTTTTACGAGCTGCCTGGCAGGAAGGCAGATGGTCTATTCTACAAAGGAGCCCGGACCAACACGGGTTAAATTATATTTAAATGAAATTTTAATTTAATTAAAATTAAATTAAACTTCAGGTATTTTGATAAGAGTATCAATTAAATCGTTTAATATTATAAGTATTGTAAAATGAGGCTAAAATGATATTCAAGTATCTTAAACATTGTTGCCAAATATTAATATTGACTTTTAAAAACATTAATTTAAAATAGTCCTCAAAATTAGTTCACTTGTTGTACCACTAAGTCGACCCTAATACGAGTCATGACGTCACTAACCTGTGCATGCGATTGCGGTCGGTAGAAATTAGTTGAAACTACTTTCTTTATTTTACAACCATGCATTTTGTATCTTGCGTCTTATCGAATGATTTGTTACCAAATCTGAATAGTCTCAAAATTTGGTGGGTCATTTTAATGTAACCCTGTAGGTATATCGGAACAAACAGTAAAGTCAAGACTATATTTTTCTTCATCCTTTTAACTATTTTCATTAAAAAATATACTACAACATAAACGTTGCGAGTGAAAAAACAAACAAACAAACAAACATTTAAGCGTTTATAGTACAAGTATACAAAACCATAACTTGCCTCTTTTCCAATTTAGATTGCCTACTGTATATAAAATAATCATAGAATTAAAAAAAAACATAATCGTGTCGACAAAATCTATCCGTAATGTAATAAGCTAAGAACCACCTTGATCATGTCAACTTTCAACAAAAAAAGACCGAAACTAGNNNNACGTATGATGCCACTGACACACACACACACACACACACACACACACACATGGAGAGAGAAAGAGAGTGACGGACGTAAAAATTAAATGTAGCACTCCTCTTTTTCCGTCGCGAGTCCCTTCAAAATGAGATTTCCTTCCAATTTCCAGTAAAACTGTCAATGCACAGATAAAGCTGAAAAGTTACTAATTGTAAGACCACACAGTGCTAACCACAAACTATCACACAATGTCAACTCAAACAGCGCCATAACATAAACAATATTATCTCAGGAAACGTAAACAGTGCAGTCATAAATCTAGGCTCAGTTTAAACGTCAGCGGCATTCCTGCAGCTTGTCCTTCGGCAAATCGCACAAACTTGCCACAAGCTTATATCCATCTCAAAACATCTCCGTTTCTAGCGCCCGCAGCGCTTTTAAATTGTTGCTCTACAATGTTATAGCGCATAATGCGCTTGTTTTGTTTTAAATAACGGCGTCTACGTGATAATGCAGCAAACTCGTGACACGCCCTCTCTCGGAGTGCGGGAAAAATGCTCGAGTTTGTGATTATCTCATCGATATTGAACTATCGACAATTGAGCACAACCCTATTCATTTCTTTCCGACATTTCCGACTGTCTGGTTATTTGCCATTGTAGTATATCATTAAATGAGATGATGAGATGAGATGATCGTTGGTCGAGTGGCGAGCGTACACGCCTAACTACACCGAGCAACCGCGAGGCTCGGGTTCGATTTCCGACGGGGGCAGGCATTTGTGTGATGGACATTTAGATGTTTCCATTTCCGGGTCTGGGTGTTTATTAAATTTATTCTGGTATCTATCTAAATAAATATACATATATTACTAATATATTAGTATCATATACACATATTAACTAATATATTGGTTTTTATATGTATATTAGAATATATTAGTATCGTTGACTAACACCCATAACACAAGCATATAATTTGCTTACTTTGGGGTTAGATTCAATTTGTGTTTGTCCTGGGATATTTATTTATTTATTATTATTTTATTATTGTGTTTTATAAAAAAACATTGACCGTTGTTGCAACAGCACGAATATTAAATAAGTATTTTCGTAGTTGAATCTTATGGGATCCTTGTTTTGGAAAATTTTGCAGATATAAATTATAGTTTTTGAATTACAAAAATAAGCTATTACGGGTTATTCCCTGAGAGGAAAATTAAAAAAAAAAACAAATATTTTAACCTTCAGTTCTCAATATATTTAAGAGTATCTCATGTATGTTAAAATGTAAGCTTAATTTTTTTTATGATATAGGAAGGCAAACAAGCAGACGCATTTCCAGTTGGTAAGAAATTCACGCCGCCTAGAGACACCAAAGATGGTAATGGTGCATTGCCAACCTGAGGTCGGGATGTTAGGCCGCGAGCAAAAGTAAGTTTACCGGCTATCTTACCCTCCAAACCGGAACACGTCATGACGTTATGGCGGCAGGAATAGGTAAGTCAGTAGTACCAATCCAGGTGAGTCGCTGCGAAACTCTACCACCTAGTCCGATATCACGGTGTTAGTGACTGTAAGCCTATTCTACAAAGAAGCCCGGACCAACACGGGGAAATGTAAATGTAGAGTTCACGATTTCAATAAGGGAAATGAAAATAATATACAAACTTGTCTCTACAATTTAAGCAAATCCTTTTCGGGTCAGTGTATGGGTAACGTTTCTACCATAGCCTGTTCAATGTTACTATAAATCTGCCTTTAAATAAGCATATTATGAAAAAATATGCAACAAAAGATATTGTAAAATCTCAGAGTATTTGAAAGATGAGCACAGGTAGGTACTAGGGATTCCAGTCGTTGCAATCTTGCACTGTAATTTGTAATGTAATTTGTGATACTTATATCTAAGATGTAGGTGCCAATGTAAAAATAGACTGTAATAGGTATCTTTGTATTTTGTACTGTTATGACTAATTAAAAAAAAAGACAACACCACTGAGTTTTTTTCTCTGGATCTTCCTAGATTGTGGCTGCGATATCAATTCAGTGGTAGTTTTTAACCATGGTAATGCGCCTTTGCCAACTATTGCATTGTAATACTAAGTTCTTATGCCCTGGTAGTATTTCTGTCTTCTTTTCCAAGAAACGGTTGTGAAGACACTTTTTGTTATAGCTAATATCATGGGTGTGTTATGTTCGCGTTCAGAGGGTGGGGTACCCAGTAGACTTGTACACTAGTTCTAACGCCCAGGCCACAGGACGCACCAATAATATCCATGGTATCTACAACCTACCGTTGTCTCTTACCATCAGGAGAGCCGTGTGCTTGCTCACTGTCTCATGCCATAAAAAATGTTCATTGCAGAATAGACCATCTACCTTCCTACCAGGCAACTGGTAAAAGGTAAGCTTACCGTCACCATTAGTCTGACTAGTTGACTGGCGGCATTAATAGGTAAGGCGGGCCTTACCTATTCCTGCCGCCATAACTTCAGTGCTTGCCGTTGACCTGTTCCGTTTCAAAGGATGATGTAGCTAGTTAACTTACTTTTGCTCGAGGTCTAACGTCCCGGCCTCAGGTTGGCAATGCACCATTATAATATTTGGTGTTTCTATGCGGCGTGAATTTCTTGCTATCAGGAAATCCGTCTGCTTGTTTGCCTTCCATTTTCGTTAAAAAATTAATGAGGTAAGTAAGTTTGTTTTTTAACTATATGTACGTAACTAATGTAAACTTTATTATTGTGTTTTTAGTATTTCTTACTACCTCATGCAGGATGCTCAAAATCCACCACTATCATCTTTGGTATCTCTATGCGGCGTGAATTTAGGAAATCCGTCTGCTTGATTAATTTCCAATACTATGAAAAAATAGTACGAGTACGTAGTATATTATAAAAAAAGTAACACATGATAATATTAAAACATCAATTATTATGATATATTTAAATAAATTCCAATGGGTCAAATGACGCCAAACTTAATTAAATAACTAAATTAAATTAATAAATTATTTAAATTGTGTGTTAAAGTATCTATAACCACCAGGGGAGCAATCCGCTCGTCTTATAAATAATATGTCATAAATAATATGTGTTGACACTATTGCAATACTTATACATATATTCTGTACAAACTAATAAAACTGTAATGTTAAAATGATGTTTGATATTTTCCATCGTCGGCACTTGGTAAAACTTCCAAATATTCATATTTTTAAAGAAAGAAACACTTGTACTCTTTTACTTATTTGATAAGTGTTTCTTTCTTTAAAAATATGTTAAAATGATTGTTTTTTGCTACATACATGCATGAATAAATGTTTATACGGTACATATAACAAAATAACTTTTTTCACAGTTTTTGTCAGTCTGTTTGTTGCGACTAATCTCTGAAGCAACTCAGCCGATGTTGACGGGACTTTGACTGGCACGAGGTTGACGTTATAAGAAATAACTTAGGTTACTCTTATTTCACAAGATTGTAATTAACTGAATAAACAAAATACATTTTGGTAAATTGACGCGGATGAAGTTGCTGATACAAAATATGATAACGATATAATTTTGCAATAATATATGTCGCCTCTGTGGTCTAGTATTTCAGTTGTTGGACTTGACTGCATGAGGTTCGGGTTCAAATCCCAGGTCGGCAAAAATGTTGCTCGGGATCGGGAATGTGCCCGGTTGGTGATAGGCATGCCACTTATCACATTGTGGGACTTAGTGTCTTCGGCTAGTCGTGGGTGTCCTAGTTGTATCTCTGCCTACCTCTTCGGGGATATGGGCGTGAAGATGCTTTTTTATGTAAAATATCTAAAACGTCATTTGCTAACGTTTCATTAAGATTAAGAATTTCGCTCTATAAATTAGATATGAATCTATTCAAATTTTTTTGTTATTCAAATAAAAAAGGAAAAAATATTAAGTATACTTATTCTGAAAATAATACTTACCAATTTTTCTTTTTATGAAAATAAAATGTTTGCTTATTTTTTCCGTCTATTTGAAAAAAATTTTTATTTCATAAACAAATTAAAAAAAATACAACTTCGTGATTGAATTACACTTGCACTATTTCACTTACTTTAACTTCAAAAAATTAGCCAAAATGTTTACTTTTTTGTAACCTACAGCTATCAATACATAGTACAAAACAAAGTCGCTTCCCCTGTCCATAAGTCCCTTTGTATGCTTAAATCTTTAAAATTACGCAACGTAATAATAAACGTAAAATTAATAAAACAAAAAAACACTTTCTTACTTTTAATGTCCGATTTTGAATTATTTCGACGCATTGTTCGATTTTACAAATGTTCCTACACATGTAATTAATTAGTTTAAATTTTTTATAGCAGACTGTAAAATTAATATAATATGTCAGATAATATTCTCTAATTAAAACTATGTTGGAACTTATCATCTTGCTTGTTAATTATTAACTAAATGTATCATTTGTTCTGCCAAAATAATTTCTTTAAAATATGCATTTTGTAGATAACAAATTATCTCAAAATTAGTACCAGTCAGAATAAAAATATCTTGGAACTTTGGTCAAGTTAATGATATAAAAACTAAAGTGGATCAGTGTGAGTCGGGTTTGTCCTTCAAGGGTTCCGTAGTAGTGTACATAGATTAGGGATATTTAAAGAAGAGTACAAAGTAATGTTTAACTAAATGTCAAGAAATACTGCTACAATTTTCAGCAGCAAACATCAATTTTCGTGGGATTTTTTTCACTGATGGTAGAGTGCTGTGCAGCAACTTGCCCGTAGGTACAGCGGTAAGGATCCACCGCTTTACCTATTCCTATTGTCATGTAGAGGGCTGATCCAGGTTCCGGTAGGATAGCCGGTAGAATTACACAATTCATCTCGGCCTCAGATCAGCGACGCACCTGTAACATCTGTAGTGTGTCTAGGCCACGGCTGTCTCTTACCATCAGCACAGTCATGTGCTTCTTCGTTGAACTCTTATTTAGAAAAATGTTTTAATGAAAACATTGTATTTTCGGATTTTTAAAATCCTCTGTGGTCTAGCGGTTCAGTTGTTGGACTTGACTGCATGAGGTTCTGGGTTCAAATCCCGGTTCGGGCAACAAAAGAAAATTGAGTTTTTCCAATTTTCTAATAAAAAAATTGTTGCTCGGGATAGGATTTGTGCTCGATTGGCGATAGGCTTGCCACCTATCACATTGTGGGACTTATTATCTTCGGCTAGTCGTGGGTACCATTTTTGTGCCTCTGCCTACCTCTTCGGGGATATGGGCGTGAAAATACTTTTTTTTTTAATTCTATACCTGTCTTGAACATTGCTAACCACAACTTGTCCAGACCAATTTTTGTTAAAAGTGTCCATTGATATGTACACTATATATTATACTATCTTAGTTTTGAAGTTAAATAGAAATTAGACAAATATTAATACTTTAGAAATGTGTACCTTTAAACTAGTATCTAATTCTCAAAGTGGTCTAGGTAAACTCCTAGGGGTACACGGGAGACTTGACGTGGGTCTACGTTGGCGTGACAAAAAATGGAGGTCACCCAAGTGCACCAACCCATGCTACGACTATGGGTATCGGGGGTCCACCGAATCCAGTAAAATTTTAATAGTGGTCTATGAAACAAAATTATTTAGGAATCTCTGCTTTGCTATGCTAATTTAAGCAAAAACAATTTAAGAAACCTCTATGTAATTATTAAAGACATAGGGGAGAGTCTGGTATATTGTACCATTTTTCATATTTTGCGTTATATCTTTTTTTTATAGTAATTAGAATAGGCTCCTTTGTAGAATAGACCATCTGCATTTCTTGCCAGGCAGCTCGTAAAAGGCGAGCATAGACTTATCATCACTAACACCTTGACATCTGACTAGGTGGTAGAGTTTCGCAGCGACTCGCCCGGATTTGTACCACCGCTTTACCTATTCCTGCCGCAATAACGTCATGACGTGTTCCGGTTCGGAGGGTAAGGTAGCCGGTAAACTTACTTTTGCTCGAGGCCTAACATCCTGACCTCAGGTTGGCATCGCACCATTACCATCTTTGGTGTCTCTACGCGGCGTGAATTTCTTACCATCAGGAAATCCGTCTGCTTGTTTGCCTTCCTATAATATAAAAAAAAAAACATGCTCGTAAATAAGTCACATAGTTCAGAATCTCAGTTAACATGTACTGTAAAATCAACATCATTTTGTTTGATGTAAATAAATTTAGGTACATAAAAAAATTTAACCACTCACAAAATGCATCTACCAACATAACATATAATAATAATAATATAAAAAAATATCTTCACGCCCATATCGTCGACGAAGTAGGCAGAGGCACAACCAGGGTAGGTACCCACGACTGCCGAAGACATTAAGTCCCACAATGTGATAGGTGGCAAGCCTATTGATAACCGGGCACAAATTATATCCTGAGCAACATTTTTTTATTAGAATATTAGAAAAATCCAATTTTCTTTTTTTTGCCTGACCCAGGATTCGAACCCGGGTCTTCATGCAATCAAGTCCAACAATTGAACCGCTAGACCACAGAGGCGATATAATATAATAAAAAAATAACTTTATTGTGCTTACTGTTATATAAATTGTGCCTGAAATACATTTAATGTACTTAAATTACATTAATTGAGTGCGTTTGGTACATTAAAAAGAAAACCTTTATTTTCCGTACTAGTTTAGAACGGTACTACGGCAAAGTAATGATTTTCGATCATAATAACATCAGTCAGGCAGCAAAAGAAAGTTGGGTTTTTCCAATTTTCTAATAAAAAAAATATTCTTCGGGATTGGATATGTGCCCGGTTGACGATAGGCTTGCCACCTATTATATTGTGGGACTTAGTATCTTCGGCTAGTCCTGGGTACCCTGGTTGTGCCTCTGCCTACCTCTTCGGGGATATGGGCGTCAAGATAGTTTTTTTATGCTTAGATAACTGAAGGTAGACAGAAAATACTAGTTTCTAGTTGTTAGGGACTTGACATAGTACTAGCAACAAAATGAAATACAACACAGTTAGCACTACGAAGTTATTAAAACCAAAGTAATAGTAAATTAAGTATTCGATTAACGGCCAATATTAATAATGTGCAAAACTTGCTGTCCAAGATTGACATTTTGATCTATTTTTATGTTATCGCTTGCCAATAACATATCTGTGGACAGGATAAATATGGCAATTGTGTATAGGATAGGCCGGCGGATACGCAGCTATCTAGATTGCTTGAAATCTTTAGAAAAATATTATTAACATTGGCCGTAAATCAGTGATATGCGGAAGCAAGTCACAGCTACTTTATTTCCAACACAGACAGATGGACAAGTCCAAGTACAAGGGTTCCAATTGAGCTATTGCGTGACGGAACCCTAATGAGGAACTGTGATAATCATGGTTGAAAATTACTTATTAAAATAAGCTTTTTATCGCGTAATTATTGAGTCAATGTGATACATTTATCTCCTTGAAATAAAATGCTACGGTAATTAGGGAGAACAAGGAATCATTAAAATATAAAGTTAAATATTCATTAAGTTTTGGTGTCTTATCTCTTTATGCAGTAGCTTATTGTAGTGTGGACGCTCGATTTTGTAATAGTAGGGGAGCCCAAGTGGGGATTTTGGAGTAACTCGGGCGCGCCAGTAAAAAAATATGAGAGATACCCTGTACCATTGTAAAACACCTCCATTATGTATCAAATCTCTATATAGAGGCGCGCATGTAGGGTTATCTCTCTTTTTTTTCCTTGAAAATATACTCGAGCATGTCAGAATTAAGTACGGCGAGCTCAATGCATGCATATAGGTGCATGTTTAAATTTTCTGATGATTTGAACAGCACATATGGGAGTAGGAAGGTCGGAAACTTTCAAAAACCACTTCGTTGATATTCATTGTCCATTACGACAAACTGTCTGATTCGCATATTTCAATCTTCGTAGATTTATTAGGCATATATACTATTGATATATAATAAACTCGCCTACGATCAAGTTAAACATTTTATTAGCTTCTAGACGCACAACACAATGCTAAAAAGAAAAACATCACATCACCTTTTTTACTCTCCACTATTTAATCAACAAAGT
>NJDD01002960.1:11899-22458 GCA_002245505.1 Calephelis nemesis
CCCCCCTCTCGGAATTGAAACTCGGTAATATTCAGACCGAACAAGGCCCCAGTACAAGCATTACTCGAAAAAAAAATAACCTGTAGGTTGTAGCCGGAAGCAAGTATCAAAGCACTCCATTATCTCACCCGGAATCTCCGAGTTGGCTGGAATATTTCAAAGCAAAAATGATGCCTCTTGGCACTAGACACGGTTTTGTAATAGCCTATTTGTACGTGTCTGCTACTATGAGATAAAAGCTTTAGTTAAGATTTTTAAGAATGATTAAAACATTTTACTTTTTTATGTTTGAAAGAGCAAGATGACTGAGTGGTCTTGTACACTACAAAACCAATTAATTTTAGAATATAAAATACACTGAAATTGTAACTTTTCAACAAACTATAGGGAGTTGTTGCAAGAGTTGCAACAAAACCAACATGTAATGTAAAAAATTAATAACCTCCGACAATATCTACGGTAACATTAACTAAACAGATTTTGAAAAATAAAATCTAAAACCAAATCGGACTATCCGTTCACAAGTTATGGTGCCGCAAACATACATAAACAGAGACACTTAAAAGTAAACAAAATTTATGGATGGGTAAAAATAGTGCGTTGCCAACGAGTCTTTCTAAAAGTTTCTCGCGTAAATTAAGCACTTACTCTTTGTACTGGAAAGTGATAGTTGCGAGTACTGATTTTAGAAACAAGATAATAAGAACTAGATTTTGAATGTGTTTTTTTTGACGGAACATACAATTCGGTTAAAGCGTTAAGTAAATTCCTCTTGACAAGTAGCCCAAGTAAATAAAAAATAAAACTTAACAAATTATATTTATGCTTTTGTTCATTATGTACGAATTACATTGAAATAAATTTACCAAATATCCAAACATAGAAATACAAACTATGTTTGTCACAGATATTATGCTTGATCTCGACGGAAATCGAACTCGAACCTTGTAAAAGATTGGTTGCCGGAGGAGAGTGCGTAATCTTCGTGACCAGGCATTTAAGAATTTATGTTTTTTAGTGCCTATTTAATATTATGCGGTATGCGGATGCCATACGAATAAAAAATAAATTGAAAATAGCTTTTCAAATCGAATTAACTTTCCTTTAAAAGCCTACACGTAGGTAAATGCAAACAGCTTGTTAATATTTAAAAGGGAGCTCGGAGTGTGTGAATAGGATGTTTTGAAAGGCTATTCAGAACATAGCCCCCTCGGCTACCCTAGACGCGAGAGCTTCCCTTATGAAAGAGTTTCGACTGATAAAACGTGTATAACAATAGCTTCGCTCTTCTATGTACTCCTGGTAAAAGCTTGCATGTTTACTATTTAGTTTTTAATTCTATTTAACTGACGGCCGCACGCAAAGACCGATTAACATTTAATCTGTCATTAAGTCACAATTTTTCTATATAAATATCTTCTTAATGACTGACAAAAGCTAATTGACGTTTTCGATTGCGGATTTATTTTTGACTTTATTTTTATTTACCGTCTCATTAGGCGAGGGATTAGATAGAGTACACGCCGAATTTTACAAACCAACTGCGAGTCTCGGGTTTGATTTCCGAAGGTGGTGGCTGACTTGTATGTGATAATTTCGACGTGTTGGCATCGTTGACTAACAAAAGCAATAATTTATTACTTTGAGGTTAGATCAATTTGGGTAATTTATCCAGGAATATTTGTTATATTCCTGGATACGTTTGATCTGTATAGATAATTCGTAGAAATAATTTAATTGCAATGTTTTTGTAATGTGAAAAATAGCATTTCGAGGTACAAAAAAAGCTAAAAAGCGGGATTAATTTGACGAAATCATATTACGGCTGATTCCCGAAGCTCTGAATATACTTTTTGATCTGATCGCATAAACTTTTTCAGTTTATAAGTAAAAATATTTTAAAAACAGGGTCATTGATGCGGACAAATGATTTTACCATGGTTAAATCCTATCAGAAATGTTTACTATTATCGTGTTCTGATTTCCAAGATAATCGATAAAAAGTGACATTTCTGTCAGACTGGTCGCAGAAACATAAATAAATTTTATTTATCACATTTTAACCACAAATAAAAGTGTATATTCTAACCGTCTTATTAATAAACACGAAATGATATACCCCGAGGTTAAACTTAGTGTTGTAATCTTTTTTACAATGGGAAACGTATTATAATATCAACTTAATTTTACTCCTACGTTAGTGTGTGTAATAATAATACGACGGTAAATAACTAAAAATGAATTATAAATCAGACACGTACAGCCTTTTACAAAACTTACATATTTTTTACTTATAGACGAATAGACGGGATTTTTCATATTTAAAAATAAATTTCCATTTCCCTTGGCATCTAGCCTGAACAGATGGATCAATCATTTTTTTTTTGTATTAGTTATTGTCAGAAGAAGTTTTATTTGAACAAAACATTCAACCTTCATAGTTGGGACAGGAAAATGTCTGTCGGCTCAGTTAGTAGGCAATAATAGAAAAAATAATTTTACATTACTGGTGAGTAAGTACTAGTTAAAAATAATTAGAATATGCGAAACAGAGAAAAAGTAGAAGTAGCAAAATAATTTCGAACTTTGCTAATAATAGGTTTTTATTAAACATACGTAAAATATATTGTGACTAGTTCACCAATTTAAGCCCTTTTTCTATTAACAACTGATTTTTCGTAGGAAACATTTTTTCATATTTCCGCCCACCATTTTTTTCTAAATCATTGCGAACATTTAAAAGAACGAATTCTACTTTCTTAAGCGAGACCAACGAAGATAATTTCATTTTAAAATATATTGAAAAGTTTAAAAAAACGCAACCTTACAGATGCGTCATGTCTATCTGTCTGTGCGTCTGTAAGTCACAGCCACTTTTTGCATAAGCTATAAGAACTATACTGTTAAAACTTGGTAAGTAGATGTATTCTGTGAACTGCTTTAAGATTTTCACGTGAAAGAAAAAAATATATTTCTCTAGGAGCAATTACTCTGTGACAAATTAATAAGACAATGTCCGGAGAGCATGTGACATTTGTTCAGTCAATTAATGTTTTATTATATTGGCCGCCTTAGCTGCTCTCAAGTAACATTAACTTAACTTGGAATTTAAAATACACGCTTATTTGAACGATTACGAAACACTTACAATGGTTTCTAACACTTGCACTTACACTTTAAAGCCTCAAAGGTCTTCAAGGTCGTGAGTTTTAGCTCTCGATACTCCCTACCTACCATGTAAGGGACTGCCGTGAAGATATTATGTATATATGAGTGTTACCGGTGGTAGGGGGTGTTATAAGTTTGAAATGCCTTTGAGTCTGTCTCTGTGTGGGTGTGTGTTTGTCTGTGGCGTTATAGCTTTAACAGATGTAAGGATTTCGATACAGTTTTTTTTTTATTGAAATATGACGTAATCAATATAGTTTTTGAGTTTGATGAAAATTTTGAGTTTTAGTGTTATTACTTCGTTTAATACCGCCTTTCTGTTTGTCAGACTCTAAGAGGCGCGTAGGATTGGAAAAAGAGTAATTACCAATAGTCATCGGTTTTCTTTTATCGACAGGAAACCGCCTGCTTGACTTTATTAAATATAAAAAAAACTAAGTTACAATAATGTATATAATAAAAAATTAGCGCAGTTATACTGCAAAAATCGACTTCAATTTCGATAAGTCAATCATCTATGTACACAAATATGTACATTTTTCTCGCTTTCCGTAGGTACAGTTAAGATCGAACGTGTCTAACATGTCAGCCCCATCTTTTTCGAAGTCAGTTAAAAATAAATCCCCATTTCCCGAAGTCTTTATCAGAACGGATGAACCAAATTTGCTTATTCTTTTTTGTTGTGTTAGTTATTGCCAGAAGAAAGTCATTATAAAGAATAACCCAGAACAATATTGCAGGGATAATGGGAAAATCTATTCTTAATTTTTTTTCCATACAAACTGTTAGTTGCTTGTAATGTCAAGCGATACAAAATTCGCCGGGTCAGTTAGTTGTACAATAAATGTCTATTATGATTACGTTGGATTGAATATTGTATCAATTTCATCCAGTTGTAACAGACAGACGGAAGAAAGCTGTTAAGGCCCCTTGACAGCACCCAGTAACAACTCACAAATGATCTATAAACATCATTATTTATAGCCTAAGATGCTAATAAAAAAATACAGTAGTTAAGTTTTAAAAAAGTCGTTTTTACATTAAAAATCAATAAGTTGAGCATTGCCAACGCGAGTCTCGGATGTTGCCTCTTAGGTAATAATCATAATATTAATACATATGAGTCAAAAACTTTGGTCCATTTTATACGAAAAGTGCGCAAATGGAAGAGTATGAAATTTTGCACACTTGTCGCTTTTGTGTAGGAAAAGCGCAGGACCCTAATATTATTCAATAATCCTTATAAAGTGCATTAAATAAAAAAATAAACTTTATGAAAACATAGTTGTTGGTCTTGAAGATAGCGTTCTTACCAAATCAAACTATATTAAAATTTATTATGGTCGAATTTTAATCAATGGAAGACCAAGAGTGAAGTTTAAAAAGAGATGAAAACGCCGTAGGGATAGGAAATGGAAGATTTTCTCAGTCAGGCATATTGAACAAAAGAACTAATATTTCGTGGATATTCGCATGGTGGTGATAATTTACCATAAGTTGACCCATTCACGCCCATATTCCAGAAGAGGTAAGCAGAGATACAACCAAGGCACCCACGACTAGCCGAACACACTAAGTCCCACGATGTGATAGGTGGCAAGCCTATTGCCAACCAGGCACGTATCCAATCCCGGGCAACGTTATTTTGATTAGAATATCGGAAATATACATTCATTTTTTTTGTTCAAATAAAGTCAAATCCAACGCCGCACCGCTAGACCACAGAGGCGATTTTTAAATACCTACATTTCTTTATATACCATAAGGGTACGTAAGGTACATTAAACGACTTTTTCTGACTTTTAGTTTTGACTGAAAGAAGACTGTAAAAAGTATATGAAGCTTTCTTCATTTCATTTTGATATAAAAAAAAATGTGAAAAATATTAAAGGCAACTTGATGCTTGGATAACACAAGCATGACAACTTTGAAAAGGACGTTAGCTTTTTTTCCTCTAGACCAGGGATATATACAAAAAGGATAGGACGGATAAGAGTAATATTTCTCTTTTTACTGCGGTATTATCCTCTACTCGTAAAGTGTTGATGACAAGTGAATGTCTCTACCGCGGTTCAGCTTCATTCACAATTGAGAAAGAGGTCGGTCGCACCGATTGATAAAACATGTGTACACATCCTGCCACAAATTGTCGAGCACATGCAAAATTGAATATACAGTCAGTCATAATAATACTGTAGTTTTGTTTAACCACCTCATTTGTCGAGGGGTTAGCGTAAACGTTCACACTACCAACCGAACCTAAGAGTCGTGTTCAATGCCCGACAAAGGCACTCATTTATGTTGTGCGTCCTAATTGAACAACGTCTTTGGTCTACCTATAATGTATAATTTATATTCTTTCACCGATCAGCCTAACATTTAAGCGGTTGTTTAAATAATTAATCTCATAATATTGTAAATGCGAAAGTTTGTATGTTTGTTTGTTTGTTACTCCTTTACGCAAAATCTGCTTAACCGATTATCATGAAAATTGGCACACACATAGAGGGTAACTTAGTTTGACATATAGGATAGCTTTTATCCTAAAAAAAAATCCTGTGGGACCATTAATCATGCAGGCAATGCCGCGGGCAACAGCTAGTAAGCAATAAGAGTAGCGACTACACCATACTTCATTAATTACAAACTTGATAAATAATTACTTACCAGTGTAGAAATCACAAAATATGATATACCTAATTATGATAAAAAGACAACCTTATTATACCTAATTATAATAAATACACTCAATACAATCATGAAATTAAATACATTTGCAAAACAAAAAAAAACAACATTTGAAGTATAAAAGCTGTACAGCGATATAAGACCTAAAGTATAAGTGCTGTGTACTTATATATGATTATTACAAGCTTTATTAATTATTACAATTAATTTTAAAGTGCGATTATCACCCTCTCCAATCCTAGCAAGTTAAGAAGTAGAAACAGCAAAACAAAGTCCCGGACAACTAAGATATATGTATTTGATTATATTAAATTTAAATAAGTGTTTTGATTAAGATTTTTTGCAAACGATTTCTGTAACAGCGTATCAAATACCAGCTGGTAGTCTTAACTACGACAATACATTATTTAATGTTCAATATAAACAACTGCCTATAGAACAGAGTATCTACTTCATGCCCATATCATCGAAGAGGAATCAGGACACCCACGACTAGCCTAAGTCCTACAATGTGTTAGGTTTCCAACCGGGTACATATTCAATCCCGGGAGTTATTTCTAAATAACCTGGGGATTGAACCCAGGACCTCAAAAAGTCATGTCCGATGCCAAAATGCTAGACCACAGATGCCCACAGAACAATAATAACTTATTTGCGATGCTCCATTTTTTTTCGACAAATTCATAAATACTGCTCTCAAACGGATGAAGTGGTGATGACACTCACTCTTGCCCGGATGCTCTCGCATTAGTTGTTCTCTTTTTCCGTCGAGAGTAAAAAATGGACCCAGCTTGTAATATCGTTAAAAGATGAGCTGACAAATCAATCCAACAAACGACTAAATAACAGTGCCTGGCGTTACCTTAAGCTGATAATAATATTAAAAAAAGTGTGTGTGTGTCAGCTACGACGCACGATTGGAGTTTACTCCTTACGAAATGTATCTTGCACTTAATTCTTCCTAAATTAGTATCATCGCAGACATTAGAAGTGTGATCAAAATAGTATTTTAATAGATAGCGACTCCTCCTGCACGGAGACTACGAAGTATCGCGCAGGAGGCGAAGATACGCTGTGTAATGTATTCCATCTCATTCTTTTACACGTTCAATCCTACATATATATATGTTTGTCTCTTTCTACGTAACACTTCAACTTTTCGTGTTACACTTGATTTTACTCCTCATAAAATTTTCGTACCGGGCCTTATAACTCAAATCGTTTCTTTAGGAGTAAACTCCAAAAAATCCGAGATCTAGATGACAGAATGTACTGTTGATGGAGCCCTATACTACAGTCAATGGTGAGAATGACGAAGTTCTACAAAAATACTTTAAAAACATGTTCATCAGGACTACTAATGGTAAAACATATTAGCTTATTCAAAACAAGCAAACAATTAAACCTTTACGATGTATGCCATATTTTATCTTATATGTATATATATTGCGTTGCCAACCTAAGACCGGGATGTGAGACAAAAGTAATTTACTGACTACCTTGCCCTCCGAAGCGGAACACGTCAACGGTAAGCACTGATGTTATGACGGCAGGAATAAATCAGGCGGTGATACCAATCCGGGTGAGTCGCTGCAAAACTCTACCACTTTAGTCAGATTATACGGTGTTGGTGACGGTAAGCCTGTGTTCGGCTTTTACGAGCTGCCTGACCGGAATGCTGTTGCTTTATTCTGCATAGGAGCCCGGACCAAGACAATACAAAAATATTGATACTGGGGAGCCCGCCAAATCCCATGGAATATAACAGATTCAAAAGTGGAGCTTATAAGATAGTAGAGAAATATCATAACTAACAGCTGTACTCAGAGATATCAATTACCTTTAAATATGTTATTATGTTTAAACATCCTTTACAAGATTGTAACATAATGAAAGATCAATTAATGTAAATTGACGTCTCTTAATTGATATTTATGTATACGTTTAGGAAATTCGCTTGCTTGATTTGCGCCTTCCAAGTATTAAAAGACCCCTCCATGATTTCACTTAAGACGTGACATATATCGCTTAGAGTGGGGTCGTAACGAACTACTCTAAGCACTAACAAGGACCCCCCCGGTTGCCCAACGACGGGGTCAACTAACTCCGTAGGATGGGGGCGCAATGGGGACGACTAATTGTCAGATAATGGCATCATATCACGTCAGATATTATGTATCAAGGCTTTGTCTGCAACATTTCTGTAACTCAATATAATCCTGTAATTATAATAAACTCGAGCAAATTTCGAACATATTCCATGTCTTGTTTTTTTATCTTAATCTTTTAACTAACTATTATAACAACTAACTAATCGTCTCTGTGGTCTAGCAGTCCCGGTATTAGACTTGACTTTAAAAGGTCTTGGGTTCGATCCCCGGCTCGGACAACAAAAGAAAATGTGTTTTTTTCATTTTCTTATAAAGTCAACGTTGCCCCAGATATATGCACGGTTGACGATAGGCTTACCACCTATCACATTGTGGGACTTAGTGTTTTCGGCTACTCATGAGTACTCAGGCACCTCTGCCCAATAGTTCGGGCATATCGGTATAAACATATATTTTTTTTTTATTTTCAAGTATTTTAATGGCTGTTCTACGTTTCGATGTAAGAATAATTCAAAAAAATATTATGCATCATCTAAATAGGTCTAGTTTTATTCAAGCATTTTACAGACATGCTCTATTCTTTTGCTAGATATAATGTCACTATTCTTCACATCTTCTTGCATCTACAAACTCTGGTATGCTTAACATAGATCGAAGCATTATCGAGGCTACATTAATGTATTACCTATGTACTATATTGCTGTTATCAGGTTGGCAACTTAAACATACAATAAATGTATTTTAATTGACGTTTTTTTTAATTTCAGATTGGTGATCATCAGTTTTGTTTCCTTTTAAAACTTGAGATCATGTGAAGTGAATTCAAAATAATGGGTTGGAAAGACAATTGAAAATGTCATATGAAAAATGGTTGCGGACTTGGACATTATGGTGTTTTGTGTCAGTGATGGTGATCCTCGGTGGTGTTGCCAGTTTGAATGGCCCCAACGTGTGTATGGTGCATCAGAAGTAAGTCCACCTTTATTTGCTTACCATATTCTATTAAATACAAGAGGATACAAATGAGCCAGTGGATAATAGCGATGGAAACCGGTCACTAAAGATAATAAACAAATGCAACACCAGGCCTGCATATAAACACACATATCCCTGGATAGACTACACAAATTTAATTTAACCCCAAAGTAAAAATGATATGCTTGTGTTGTGGGTGTTAATCAACGATTCTAGTACCTAGATATACTTAAATAAATACCAGACTAAATTTAGTAAACACCCAGACCCGAAAATACAGACATCTAAATGTTCATCTTACAACTATCACCTGTCGAAAATCGAAAATGGTCCCCAATATTTTTGTAATTAAATTCACAAATGTATCGTTAAGTATACGAAATGTGTCCAAAATCTCAAGAAGCTCTACATGTCAAGGTGATGGCAACATGGTACTATAAACTCAGACTAAGGCATAAGTAATAGCACTAACTTATTCTTTGCGATATCTGATGATGAACCTCATCGTTCACTTCATATTAAACGCTATTTCATGAATAGCTTACGTCTCTCTTTCTTGAAAAAGATTAGATTCGTCACAACTAGGTATCATCATTGTAGTACATGAATTTAAAATAAGTAATGTTGTAGTTGATCCAGACGATGATTTTCAGGTACAACATAACGAAAAGAGTAAAATACAGAGCACCCATGTCCGTGAGGACGTACGTGTGGTGTTTCTCAGTGCCGCCACGTTGCTCCAAGTGGACTACGGAAATGCGGGACCTCACTAGATTGGAGGTAAAAAATTTTTATGTAATCCATAACATTTTTCCCCTTGTACGTCCGGGCTCCTTAGCAGAATAGACTATCCGCCTTCCTGCCAGGCAGCTTGTAAAAGGCTTACCACCACTAAACTCGTGACATCTGACTGAGTTTCGTACCACCGCCTTACTTATTCCCGTCGCCATAACGTCAGTGTTTACCGTTGAAATGTTTCAATTCGGATAACAATGTAGCCAGTAAACTTACTTTTGCTCAAGGCCCGACATCCTAGCCTTAGATTGGCAACGCACCATTACCAACTTTGGTGTCTCTAGTCGTCGTAAATTTCTTACTACCTGAAAACCCGTCTGCGTGTTGGCCTTCCAATATCAAAAAAAAAATGTCGTAGGAAGACAAACAGGCATAGAAGATTCCCGGATTGCAAAAATATGTACAATACGTATGCGTGATGTTCAGATACGACATGACGGTGCTTACAGACACCGAAGGCTGTAAAGGCAAATAGGCTGACAAATTTCCGGATGCTAGGGTTCAAAAAAGTATCTTCACAACTACATCCCCGAAGAGGTGGACAGAAATACACCCAGGACACCACGAATAGCCAAAAGTACTTTTGATCCCGACACTGCTACAACTGGACGTTAGGTTTTAGAGGCGGAAAGAATAATACGTTTCCAATAAAACTGAAGTTAGTAATGTTTAATCGCCAACCAGAGGCTGGATTGTAAAGCATTCATTAGATATTCCTATAGGATTATCCGGGCTCCTTCGCAGAATAGACCATCTGCCTTCCTTTAGTCGCTCGCAAAAGGCGAACACAGGCTTAACGTCACTAGCGCCGTGACAGCTATT